>JACBKR010002420.1:0-35020 GCA_014218235.1 Colocasia esculenta
GCATACATGGCCAGCGAAAGATCGTGAATTCCACCTGACTGCCAATAAGACGTGCGCGTTGTGCAACTGTTACTACGCCTGTTACTCGTCGCATTACGTGCAATGTCCATTAGCCTCATCTATACTCTACTCGCTCGTCTATTCACGTTCACTCCACTTTCTAGTCTAATCATCTAGTGCTCTCATCTAATTCTTGGTACTCTATATGGCCATTGACGATTGTCTAAAGATAAATAATAAACCAATGCCTGGCAATATATAAAGGGCCCGATCTGTCCTGGGATGTGCGCCCAAAAGTGCTAGTGCCCATGGGAGTTAAATGATCAGAGTGTTTGGCATTACACTCAAGTGCTATCTATCTCGACTATCTATATGACAATCAAAACACAAAACGTGCTATACTCTCTCGATGTCTAGAAGACAAACAAGTGCTATACTCGTCGGCTCATTACTATAATTGTGCTAGTTGTGCTATGGCCATCCTGCTATTCGGTTATACTTGATACTTGTGCTACTTGGAAACTATACTCGCTCTCGTGCTATTGTGCTATCTCTTGCTTATTTGACTCTCTGTACCTGCTATCTTAGATACTCTGCCATAAAATGTATTAATTATTAAAGCCTGCTTGAGCCTGAGATTAAGTCCTACTGGGCGTTATCGCTCACCCTACGTTATTTGATGTTGTGTTCTCAGGTGAGACGAGGGATGACACATACACTCACGAGGAAGGGAATGACAAAAGAGTGAAGCCAGGAGTACCCTCGAGTCATTATGTTATCTTAGAGTTGTAGTTAGTTATTTCCTTTATTGAAATGTAATGGGCCCTATAGATTGGCTTGATATTAGTGGTTGTAACTAGACATTTGAAAAGTTATTAATGAGAAGATTTGATTTAGTATTATTCAATGTGCAATGGTTGATGTCTAGTATTTGCTCTATACCTTGTCTTGCAACTGCCTTCGCGCTCGATATTCCGCGTTGGGCGTGACATGTTAGAGTGCAAATCAGCCTGGGCATTACAAATTGAATGTCCAAGCTGAAGAAGAAAGATCAAGTAGAAGGATCCGACAGGAAGAAAGGCAAAGAAAAGAAGTTCAGAAAATTCAAGAAAAAGGCTATGGCAGCAACATGGGACAATGAAGAAGCAACCAGATCAGAATCATCCAGCTTAGAATCTGAAGAAGAAGAGAAGGCAAACCTTGCCCTCATGGCAAGACTAGAACATGGTCGGCTGAGGGCATCCAAATGGTACTTGGATAGTGGATGCTCAAGGCACATGACAGGAGATAGGAAGCTATTCACAACATTTAGAGATGAAATTTGTCAAGTAACTTATGGTGATAATGGGAAAGGAAAAGTGCTAGGATGTGAAACCTGGTACTAAGGAAAAGAACCTAATTGAGATGTCATGTATGTAGAAGGTCTGAAGCATAATCTAATCAACATCAGTCAGTTATGTGATAAGGGCATTCAATAATTTTCAGAATGATAAGGTGTCATCTAGAAAGATAACAAGAAAGTTCGAATCCCAAAGAGTGAAGAAACCTATACACTTTGCAGCTAGCAGAATTAAAAGAAGTAAATTGTGTCTTGCAACCACAAAAGTGAAGAATCTGAGTTGGGCACAGAAGACTAGGTCATGCAAGCACTTCAGTTATCAAAAATTGATAAAGCATGATCTGGTTGAAGGTCTTCCTAAGATGAAAGTAAGAAATCTGGAATTTGTTCAGCTTGTGCAAAAGGAAAACAGACCAAGATTTCATTTTAGTCTAAAACAATTGTTACAACTTCCAAGCCTTTGGGGTTACTTCACATGGATTATTTGGACCAATGAGGACAGTCAGTCTTGGAGGAAAAGTCTATGGCTATGTGATAGTTGATGACTACTCAAGGTACACTTGGGTGTCTTTTCTAGAAGCCAAATCTGAAGCCTTTCAAGCATTCTAAAATTCAGCAAAGTAGTCAAAAGAATCAGAAATTTCAGATTGTAAGCATCAGATCTGATCATGGTGGAGAATTCAAGAATGAAGAATCATGAAGTCTGTGAAGAAAATGGGATTGAGCATAACTTCTCAGCAACAAGAAACACCTCAACAAAATAGAAAAGTAGCAGAAAGAAAGAATAGGACACTGCTGGATATGGCCAGAAACTATGCTGATGAGTATAATTTGCCAAAATATTTCTGGGCAGAGGCAGTCAATACAGCCTGCTACATCATCAACAGTGCATGATCAGGCCCATTCTAAGAAGACCCCATATGAACTTTACAAGGTAAAGAAGCCAATATAGTCATCTTCGACCTTTGGATGTAAGTGTTTTATCTAAATAATGGTAAGGATAACTTAGGAAAAATTAGATGCTAAAAGTGATGAAGGATTTCTGCTAGGATATATCTCAAAACCTAGAGGTTATAAAGTTTTCAATAGAATAACATTAACTATAGAACAATCTGTGCATATCCTATTTGATGAAACTAACCCTTCTATAAAAGAATAGAAGAAGAGAAGAAGAGTGTGTTGAATATTTGTGCAGGGATCTAGAGAGAAATCTCTTGAAGAAGAAGAAAAAGAGGAAGAAAAGGAAGAGCCTCCACTAGAAGATCTTCAACAGCTAGAAGAACCACAAGAAAAGACTACATAGAGAACAAGGTATCACCGGGATCATCCAAGAGAAAACATCATAAGCAATCCTCAAGATAGTGTAAGAACAAGAGGTATGCAAATTCCTTGTGATTTTTCTGCCTTGGTTTCTCAAATTGAGCCTAAGACAATCAATGATGCACTGGGTGATGAATCTTGGATCCTGCTATGCAAGAGGAACTTAATCAGTTCCACTGCAGTGAGGTTTGGACCCTTGTACCTAGACCTTCTGATCATCCAGTTATTGGAACCAGATGGGTTTTCAGAAACAAGATGGATGAATCAGGGGTGATCACTAGGAAAAAGCCAGACTTGTAGCTCAAGGATATTCCCAAGAGGAAGGCATAGATTTTGATGAAACCTATGCTCCAGTAGCTAGATTAGAGGCAATCAGATTTTATTAGCATATGCGTGTTCTCTTAATATAAATTTATTTCAGATGGATGTTAAAAGTACTTTTGAATGGTTTTATTAAAGAAGAAGTATATGTTGATCAACCACCTGGTTTTGAAGATACTAATATCCAAATCATGTTTTCGTTTAAAGAAAGCACTGTATGGTCTGAAACAAGCTGCAAGAGCTTGGTATGAAAGATGAGTGCTTATGTTATATCACAGATTTTGTAAGAGGTAAAGTAGATAGCATACTATATAAAGAAATTTCAAAGGAATCTTAATTGTGCAAATCTATGTTGATGACATTATCTTTGGATCTACTAATGAATCACTATGCAAGTTCTTTGAAAATCTGATGCAAAGTGAATTTGAAATGAGCATGATGGGTGAGCTAATTATTTTCTGGGGTTGCAAATCAAGGAAAACTAAGGAAGGAACTTACATTTGTCAAACCAAATATATTTCAGATTTACTTTCCAAGTATGGTTGTGACAAGTGTAAGCCATAGGAACACCCATGAGCTCAGGCATTAAGTTAGATAGTGATCCTCTTGGTAAAAAGGTAGATCAAAAGATCTATAGAGGAATGATAGGATCACTGCTCTATCTTACTGCTAGTAGATCAGACATAATGTTTAGTGTTTGCTTATGTGCAAGATTTCAAGCTGATCCAAAGAATCTCATGTCATGCAGTTAAAAGAATCTTTAGATATCTTATAAATACTAGTAATTAGGATTATGGTATCCCAGATGTTCAGATTTCAAGTTAATTGGATATAGTGATGCTGACTATGTTGGATGCAAAATAGATAGAAAAGCACCAGTGGTACATGTCAAATTCTTGCAGGGTGCTTGATATCCTGGTCTTCCAGGAAGCAGAACTCAGTGGCCTTATCCACCACAGAAGCTGAATACATTGTAGCTGGAAGTTGCTGTACTCAACTATTGTGCATCAAGCATCAATTGGAAGACTATGGTCATCAACTACAAGAGATTCCAATGCTATGTGACAACACAGCACAATAAATTTGACCAAGAATCCTATCCACCACTCAAGAACAAAACACATTGAGGTGGACATCATCATCAGGGATCATGTAAGTAATGACAATATTTCACTTGAATTATTTCTATAGAAAATCAACTTGCTGACATTTTACTAAACCTTCTGAGGATAGATTCACATCTATTTAAAGAGAAATAGGTATGTGTAATCCTGACTAAATTGCTAAATTAAAATGATGCTTGAATTGCATGCTAAGAAAGTGGTATGAAAAATTCATTTCCGAATAATCTGTAAAAAATGTCCTGAAAATTTCTAAGTCCAGAAATTCGACTCATGAAGTTATAGGGCATTTGACTTATGTGTTAATGCTGCATTCGACTGATGCATTCGATTGCACAATTCGATTTATTATAAAATTTGAAAAGGTGCTTTATATTTAAATCCTTTTATACTCATTTATGACATAACGTCAAATCAATCAATCCCGATCGTTCATCCTGAAAATCTCGAGCCAGTTACCTTTTCTCTCCTTATATAAGAAAACCCCTTTCTTTTAGAAGACACCCTTTCAAATCCATGTTCGACTCCCTTGTCTTCTTCTGCCTCTTCAGGCCCTTACTATTTTCCGGCGAAGGTCTTCTGGGGAACCACCAAGAACTCCATCCTCCTTCGAAGAATGGTAGGTTCTCTAGACTCTCATCCTCTATTCTATCACTCCTTACTAGTTCCCTAGTCCTGTCATTTTCTTCTTCTAGATGGCATCATCTAGGTCTTCGAAAACCGCACAAATGACCCCTGATCAACTCCAGAGACTTGCTAAGATTCCCATCTGTCCAGGGAAGGTGTAGATTTCTCCCATCTTAGTGGAAACCTGTCGTGGGTAGAAGAAACCCTAAATGTCATGGATGGACCAAGCTGTGCCAGATTCTATTCAATGGCACACCATCTCGTACTTGGTGCGAAGTACGGAGGCCACCAAATGTCGGCTCTCTCCCACAAACACACCCATAAGCGCCAAACTAAACAAGACCCTAACTTAACACAAGTACATATACTTATTTTAAGTACCTGTAGCATGTAGGTGGCCAAGCTAACTTTGTCTTCCTCAACACACCTGATGGCTCGGAATATCTTCTCAACTTCCCTCATCCAGCTCTCCGCCAAGAGTGGCTGACTCTCCCCTTAAAAGAAGGTGGAGCCATCCTCTTGAACCTCTCCATGATGGAAGGACCACCATGGCCATGCTCCTGGGGAACTAGAGCTGGAGCCTGAGCCTGAGACATAAGAAACATATAAGCAGTACATACAATCATGCATTAACAAAACAGGCTACTCCTATTTAACAATTCTAACCTGAGCCTGCAGCTGAGCCTGCAGTGCCACCTGAGTCTGCGCCTGGGTCTGCATTGCCTGAACCAGGCCTTGCATGAACACGCTGTAGTCCACAGGTGGTGGTGGAGGAAGTACCGTGGGACCCTCAGGTGCTGGGGCCTGTTGCTCACCCCTCTCCTCACGCCTCTGCTCGTCCTCCCTAGCCTGAGCACAATGCCTACCACGGCTCGCCATAGCCTGTAAAATAATTTAATCTAGTTAGAATCTAAGTTACTTAATCCTAACCATTTTCTTAACTATCTTTTATTCATTATTAGATATTTTTCACAAATATGGACAAATTAACAACCTTGCAATATTGTGAAGATGATGGCATATTCATGTACTATCTCAACCTTGTGTCTCTGATACCATCTCTGTAATGACGCTCCTTATACTGGTACGATTATACCAATCCACATTGATATAAAGGGCGTCATTACAGTGGGACATTTACCCAACACAACACAATAGGCTAAGATGTACATAAATAAACAAGAGAGTACAGTGGAAAAAAAGAGATCTTATTCCATCATCATTCACATAATTCCCCAGTCTATATGTGAAAGTAAAGAAAGATCAATTGTCCACACTATACATGCCCCTATGAAATAACATGTCCATAAATGTAGTACTACTATGGAAAGAAAGTAAATATGTAACTACACAGCGATCTCCACAAGTATAACTACTCCTCACGCTCGGAGTCGCTCCTCACTAAGTCCTCCTCAAGTACAGGTACACCTGTTCACCTGTATGTCAAAGCAAGTATGAGTCTTCTAAAAAGAAAGACTCAGCAAGCAATCTAAGGAACATCCTTACACACATCACACACATGCTATTTATAATCCATAAGAGAAAAATACATGGTACATGCTTCATTTCAATTTAACAAATAACATGAACAACCCAAACATGCTTTCTACACATAATATATAACATGAATCATGGTTTGAAATTCTATTCATATCATTTCACAATTATACACAATTTGATCATGGGAATATGCACATAATAATAGCTAACCTAGCACTGATTTTAATCATTTTCACATGCGTTTATAACACTTATTCACATCTTAAGCTGCTGTTTTAACATAATTGTATCCACATCAAATGTTTTTACATCAATTCAATGCTATCACATTCACATAACACTATCACATATTCACATTTATATTCACATTTTCAATTTTACACTTATTTGCCGTGACACATAGTCCGAACACCATAAAGAAGGCACACATTCATTTTTTCAAAAGTAAAACAAATTTTAATAATTAAAATAGATTTCATGCTAGTTTAGCAAATTATTCACTTAAACAGGGTTCATAGCACAAAATCATACTATCAGTTCTAAACCTGAAAACAATAACCATAAGATCATTGAAAATTTTTGAAAACCCTAACCATGCAACAAAACTACATTATTCTGAATTAAACACAGCCAAATCATGCTTGTTTCCAATAACAGAAATTAAACTAAATAATATCATGCTCAGAAAAATTAACATAACCTCAGATATGACCACAGGACAATACCTGACAAACCTAATTTTTACAACATGTAATATCAACCGAAGTCCAAATTCACAGCACAGAGATCACATGACAGTTCTGAAAATTCTGAAGAACTTGGTGGCAAGGGCCTTGCCACCAACATGGGTTAACGGCACACGATGCTGCCGTTAACTCAAGAATTTGGTAGCAACAAGGTTGCCGTCAACCTCCTGTCTATAGAAGTGTAGACCGAACTCATAAATAGAATGGAATTGGGGGTTCCAGGACTCGAATAAAATTTCAAAAAATTTCTGAGACCTAAAGGACATGTATAGGGATGTTAACCCTCGATTACTTGCCTGCAAATAAATCTCTAATGGGATTATTTGGTCGAAGAAGCCCTCCTCGGCCAAGCCAAGAAGGTGCATAAATTCAACCCCGAATCAACTCTTCACGCCAGCACAGAAGATCTTCTGGAGTCGGGGAAGCTTTAGCAACCCAAGGAGCTCCTTCCAGTCGCAGTAGATTGCCAGAAGAACCCCTCCAATCTCCGGATCAAGCTTGCAAAAAGTTCAGTTTTTCCACCAGAAAACCCTAGTTTTTTTTAGAGCCAAAGGTCGCAATCTGGGTAAAAACTTAGGTTTTATAGAGCTAATGGTTGGGTGCGCCTAGGATTATGTTATCCTACCGTGGGGGGGGTTTCCAAATCAAGAATCGGAGAGAAACGCAACCGTTTTCAGATCTGGAATCGCAACATAATCGGAGAAGTAAACGGCCACTTTTGCCGTTAACTGGAAGCGGCGTCCTCGATCTGGACGTCAATATGAAGTCAACGACACACTAGTTGCCGTCAACCTGCCCTAACGTCAAGGGATGTTGACGTAACAGGGATTTCAGCAGAGAAACAGAAATATCAATTAACATACATACACTATAGTACATAATATGTACATATTATGGAATACAATATGCACAGAATTAAATAAATACAATATGTACAGAAATAATTATTATATATATATATCTACATTCATATGCACATTAGTAATAATAATTATAATATGCACAAAATCAAATAGCATAATAGCACAAATTCGAGGGCTTACAGCTGCCAGGCTTTGGGACCATGACAGTTTAGTGGTATCAGAGACTGTGAAAAAAATAGGATTTATATGCTCAGGATTAAGAGATACCCATGAAACTTAGGTCATGAAAATTACATATAGTGCTTGGTGAGAATGGGTAGAGATTAGGAATAAACTAGTGTTATGAACTAAGCACCATTACCCATCAATTTTGAAGATATAATTAAGAACATTAATTGGTTGTTGTCCTTTTCTCAGGAACTTCATTAGGTCCTTAGCAATGGCCTACAATCAATGGCAAGCCATGCAGGAAACTGTTGCAGGACTCACTCAAGCCCTGTAGAACGTAGTGCAAGCGGGGAATCAAGCTGGAGCTAGGAATGGAGCTGGCGATCTGCATCGCATCTTCAGAATTTTCAATCCAACCCATTTCTCTGAATCCCCTGACCTGGATGAAATGAAGAATTGGCTGGAAGAAATGGAAAGAATTTTCCAAGTGATGCAATGCACTGAAAGGGAAAAGGTATTGCTGGCTACGTTCCAACTGAGCAAAGATGCTAGAGCATTGTGGAAGGCCACATCGGCCCATCTACCAAATGTTGCTGAACTAGAATGGGAAGTGTTCCTAGAGATATTCCGGGGAAAGTACTTCTCTGAAAGGGTGCAAGAAAAGAAGGAGACCAAGTTTGCCACGCTGAAATAAAGCAGAATGTCTGTGGCTGAGTATAAAGCTCCATTTGCTCTCTTGGCAGAGTACACCCCACATTTGGTGGGCATAGAAAAGTTGAAGGCTAATCGGTTCATGGATGGGCTCAGGCCCGTATTCATTGAAAGGCTGGGATCACTCAACATCCATACTTACATTGAGATGGTTCAGCGAGCTCTGCTGGTAGAAGATACAATGGCTAAGGTGGAAAGCTACAACAACAAAAGGTCAAATCTTGGTAAAGACTATGGTATTGACAAGAAGGTCAAAGTGGAAGGAAGATAGTTAGCTGAGAATTGTTATTTTTGTGACAATCCTAGACACCAAGCTGAGGAGTACTGGAAGAAGCTCGGAGCCTGATTGAGATGTGGTGGTCGTTATCATTGCATACCCACCTATCCCATGTAGAAAGACCAACCTGGGAGAGCACAAAATGCATCCCGACGTCAGGGATGCCTAAATGTAGTAATCGAAGCTGACCTCCCTGAGGAAGGGGATATGGTGGAAGGTACCATCCTTATTCACTCTCAACCTGCTTTTGTTCTTATTGATATTGGAGCTGCATATTCATTTGTTTCAACCACATTTGCTGAAACTCTACCTGTTAAACCAGTCCCCATGAAATCCAAAATCATTGTAGCTTCTCCCCTTAGCTCTGAATCTGAACTTACACACTACTTGCCTGAAAGTGAAACCGTGATTGGAGGGAAGAACCTTCCTGCCAATCTCATCTATCTAGATATGAAGAGGTACGATGCTATATTGGGTGTCAATTGGTTGATTAAGTATGACGCCAATGTCAATTGTCGTTATAGGATGGTTACCTTTGCAAGACAAAATCTTCCAAAGCTGTCGTTTCTTGGCATCCGTTACCGCACACACCCCGTCTTCATCTCTTCCCTAAAGATTTCAACTTGATCAACTTGGGTTGTGATGCTTTTCTTGTTTCAATCATTGCGTCTGAAAAGAAGAAATCCACTCTAGAAAAAATCCCCATAGCCAGAGACTACCTCGATGTCTTTCCAGAAGACTTATCTAGAACACCACCTGAACGGGAATTAAATTTTATCGAGCATGCTATGAGTATTAAGTGTTTTCCAAACATCATGCAAGGTTAGGGCTTATAGTGCTCATAACATGATTCACTCATCCCAAGACCAAATTGAGTCAACCCAAAAGTATAGGTCTCCTATACTCATCGTCTCTACAACTTTCATGTTCATAGTTTTGTCCAAAGAGCCCCAGATCTCGAGTTATAGGCCAAACATGCATGACTACATCGTTTTACAATTTTCGGGTTGAACCCTAAAACGCGACCACTCCAGACATCGCACTTTAGAGGATGGTATCACAACAGGCCTACCCGTTGTGATTACCTAAAAAGTAACTGCATAGACCGTCGCATTTTACTTTCATTTTGAGATGATTCGATAGCATCAAACTGTGCGCTACTTAAATTTCAGTGCATGACCAAATCGCGACTGGTAAAAGCGTCGCGATTTGATATTTTTCTCGCCCTTGGTTTTCATGCTTATTTTGTATTTAAGAGAGTTGTGTGAACACATCAGACATACCCATCGCAATTCGGTGGTCACCAATCGATACCCCCTATCGATTGCCTGGAATGTGACCGTGGATACCATCGCGTTTAGGTAGTCACAATTGGTACCCCCTATCAATTGCCTTGAACGCGATCGTGGATACCGTCGTGTTTAGGTAGTCACAAATCTATACCCCTTATCGATTGCCTTGAACACGACCATGGAGACTATCGCGATTCTGTTCAACACTCGATTGGTTACATTGATTGTATTGAACGCGACCGGTACCCCTGTTGCAATTTTGTTAGTCATCCTGAAGTCTTGTTTTCTTCTGATTAAGCCTTGGAAATAGGTGACGACTGAACCCGTCACGATTTCCACAGTAATCCAGACACCACCAGTCAGTGTTATGTTTAAGGTACTGCATGTTCACGTGTTTTTCGTGTCTGTCCAGTGGCTTAAAAACTATTCATCCATGTAAAAGTCATAACAACCTGTAAGCCTATTCTAATTGTTCTTATCGCATGATCTATCCATATTGAGATTGATATGTTCATCTTGATGCTCTAGTTTGCTTTTAAATTGAAAGTTGCTCTTGTTAAATTGTAGAAACCATGTTAATGAAATCTTGATAGTCTTGCTTTATAATATGTCGCCATGTTACTTGCTTTCTGTTTGTTTTAAATTGGTGGATTGTGATATTGAGGGACGTTCTACACTACACTCTTGCACAATAGGCAGCCCTTTCTTGGGGAAATTGGAAACTCTCTACTGAACATTCCGTTCTGGTAGGCTAGGGACCTTTTGACTAAGACCTCCATAATTTTTCGTACTCTGTGGATTCCCTCCTTGAGGCTGAGTTGGTTGTACCATTGAAGTTCCTAGAAGATAGAATGCACTACCTCTCTCGTCTCTTTCTCATGAGTGTGGGTTTATAACCATGAAACCAAGCTATTAAAATAAAGATTTAACTAAAAGTGTAAATTGTACAATCATGCTGCCAAAATTCTATCTCGACTATTGTTATCATGAAATCATGTTCATATGACTTGACTTTCTTAAAATCATCATGAACATGATATATATTGAACTACATACTTCTTGAAACTCTTATTATTTGCCATAATTGACTGTGGGTATCTACATTTGAAAATAGCGAGATGTATATCGGGCACGGCGAGTGTCCAAGGGCTTCAGCCTAGCCCCAACGATAGAGAGTCGTAAATATACTATTAACTATGAGGTATAATGATTACTGGCGTTGCATTTGCACTGGGAGTACTTGAGTGTTGAATGCTAGATACAATAACCACATACACGTGTCCTAGTGTGCTTTTCAAGGTGGCATAGATCCTTAGTGCACATTAGTGTCGTCTTGCTTGATTACTGTTACATGTTAAAAGTTCTTACTTGTGCGTGCTTGCTTACTTGCGTGATATTGCTATACTGTGTTCTTGCAAATGATTGATATCCCGCGTGCTTGTACATATTGTTCTACTGATAGTTCTTGCTTGTTACATCATTCTAGATCTTGTTCAATCGCCATTGTTCAATCTATCTTGTTCACGTATCGTGTTTAAATGGATTTATCGTTCATGCATATCGTGATAATCGTGCTTACTCAGTTATAAAATCTTAATCACTTATATCATTGTCCGCACAATGAGATATAAATCCTACTAGGCTAGTTTTCTCATTCCCTACTTTTAAACATCTTAGCTGATATCGACGTGGAAGACGAAGGCCAGGACATGGATGAGAATGCATCTGAGTGATGAGCATGTTCCAATCTTAAGTCTACTGTTAGTTTACCTTGAGAGCTAGATTAATGTAGTAGGTAGTGAGGATACATGTAATTTTTCCTTTTATTGAGTCTTTGTCCTGTAGTTCAACTTGAGATAGAGTATGTATTGGTTTTCATTATGGAAATGAAATAAAGAGTTTGATATTTATGATAAGCACAAATTAGTTGCGTTATATGTGATTACTCGCTAGAGGCTTATTTGCCGATTGTTCACACCTCAACGATCAAAGAATTCTTCCGCTACCATGCTTTAGGACGTGACACTGCTAGTCTAGCCTTGTTTCTAGTAATTACTCCTGATTCATCCATCTTGTTTCTGAAAATCCATTTGGTTCCAATAACTTGATGGTCAGAAGGTCTAGACACAAGAGTCCAAACTTGATTGCATTGGAACTAATTAAGTTCTTCTTGCATGGCTAGGATCCAAGACTCATCTCCTAGTGCATCATTGACTGTCCTAGGCTCCATTTGTGAAACAAAGGCTAAATAATCATAGAGTATGGACATACCTTTTGCTCTTACCTTATCCTGAGAATTACCTATGATGTTCTATTTTGGATGATATCTGTGGCATCTCCATACCTGGGGCAAATCTTCATGAGATTCTTTTTGCTTTTCTCCAATGGTGGATCTTCAACTTTTTCTTCGATAGATATTTGCTCTATTTCCCTGCTAAGATCATCAATATCTTCTTCCTTCCTTTTTACATAAGGGTTATTTTCATCAAATAAAGCATGTACTATTTATTCTATAATAGTGTTCTTTTGTTAAAAATTCTATATCCTCTTGGCTTAGAAACATAGCCTAAAAAATATGCTTTATCACTTTTAACATCTAATTTACCTAAGTTGTCTTTACCATTATTTGAAACAATTCATTTACAACTAAAGGGCCAAAGATGATTGATGCTTGGCTTCTTTTTCTTATATAGCTCATATGGAGTCTTCTTCTATATGGGTCTGATCGTTGATCTATTTATGATGTAGCAAGTCGTATTCACTGCTTCTATCCAAAAGTGTCTTAGCAAATTATATTTAGAAAGCATTGTCCTTGCCATGTCTAGTAGTGTTCTATTCTTTTTTTTGGCACATCATTCTTTTGAGGAGTTCTTAGTGATGAAAAATTATGTCCTATCGATTTTCCTCACACAATTGAATGAAGTCTTCAATTTTGAATTCTCCATCATTATTTGTTCTGATACTTGTGATGGAGTGTTTCTGATTTTTTTGAACTATCTTGCTGAATCTCAGAAATGCAAAAAATATTTTAGACTTCTTCCAAAAATGAGACCCATGTGAATCTTGAGAAGTCATCCACAATTACAAATCCATATAGTTATTCTCCATGACTTGTTGTTCTTATTGGTCCAAAGAGATCCATGTGAATTAATTGTAATGGCCTTGAGGTTTTCACAATGTTTTTGGACTTAAAAGATGTCTTGGTCTACTTCCCTTTAGCACAAGTTGAGTAAATGACAAAACTCTTGATTTTCATCTTTAGAAGACCCTCTGATAAGTCAAGTTTTACTAATTTCTTGATCACTGAGGTGCTTACATGACATAGATCTACTTTTTTAATTCTAACAGTTGGAGGGTGTACAAGTTCTTTACTCTGTTGGCTTCAAAAATTATTTGACTATCTTTCAAATTATGCACTTGTCATACTAGAATTGAACCAAATGACCCTTATCACAAAGTTGACTGATACTTATTAGGTCGTGCTTGAGTCCTTCAACATATAATACATCTTTTATCAAATTCTTGGATTTGGTTCCTACTGTTCGACAACCAATAACATTTCATTTCCCATTATCTCTATAAGTAACTGATTCTTTTTCTGAACGAAATGAAGTAAATAGTCTTCTATCTCTTATCATGTGTCTTGAGCATCTGCTATTAAATACCATTTAGATGCTTTCAGACAATCCTACAAAAAAATTAAGTTGAGACTTCTGGTATCTAAATTTTTTAGGTTCGTTATTGTTAGTTTTTGGGATCCAATGTAGATGCCTAGTAGTGCATGTGCTAAATATGTGTCCTAATTTGTTACAATGTGTGCAACAGAGAGTATGAGTATATTTTTATTGTGTTTTATAGTTATTGTTATTAAACTTCTATTTATACACATGTTTCTTTATTGTTCTTCTTTTGATTGTTAATTTTTCTTTTACAAACTTAGCAGTCAGATGTTGTTCATGATATGTTATGTGTTCTTCATTTTCCAGTGGCTTATATCCTACATGATATTTTTTTTTACTTGATCTAGCACCTTTTAATCTTACTACTAAAGATGTTTTTGTTGTGTGATTTAGTGTAACTTGTTGTTTTTGATGATGACTAAACATTGTGTTCTAAGTGATGTTGATAATGACTACACATGTTGCATTCATACATTCATTCATATGTTCTAATAGAAGTATTTCTGTGTAGGTCGACAGAAAAAATGCATAGGTCGATAGATGAAGCCATGCTCCATGAAGAAGCTTTTTCGAAAAGTTTTTGGAGAGGTTTAGGTTGATAGACCTAAGTCTGGTTGTTGACAGATGAAGCTATAGGTCGACAGACTTAAGTTTGGTTGTCGATAGACAAAGCCAATCTCTTCAGATAAGGGTACATAAATTGAGCTTAAACGATACATATACATTTCCTTATGGTACCAAATTTGATGTGATGATTGCTAAATCATGTTTGAAGTGCACAGATGAAGTGTAACGTGTTTTGAGCATGTGCAAAGCAAAATAGGGGACTCAACCATTTTTCACAAAATTGATTTTTTTGCCAACTATTAAAAATAGTCGACCGCCTCCACTAAGAGGTCGACCATTTTCGGTCTTGTTTACCTTTTTGCTTGCACGTCTGATGTTTTTTGGTCTAAGTTTTTTCCATAATGGCCTCCCCAATATATACTCTCATCCTTTCATGAATTTAAGGGTGAGGGGCAATGTTTTGGGATGTTCTTGAGAGATACCTTTCCCCCTTTCCTCTATACATTACCTCCACTCTTTTTCTTTGCTCGAATCTTCTGTCTTTCTTTTCATGTTTTGCAGAGGTGAAGGCTAAAATGATCATCATGACCCAAAGGAGGTGCTTGCCTAAGATCTAAAGTTAATCCCAACACACCTAGAGTTAAGTAGCAAGGGGTTCCCAACTACTGCATAGCAACCTGAAGCAAAGAGAAAGCTTCTCCAGTACAAATTGTTCAGAAACTTCATCAAATTCGATCTCTTGGAGTAAGAGGCTGATTCTAAACTAGGGAGTGTTGGATCAAGATGGTGCTTTAGATGTCCTAGAGGGGGATGAATAGGACTACTTCCAATTTAATAGTTAACCTAACCTGAAAGAACACTTGACAAAACTGTTAGTACCATGTGTGGTGTGTGTGAAACAAGTGTAACTAGGTGGAAACAATCACAACAATGCACAAGAAATTTATCCTGGTTTAGACCTCCTTTGAGTTAGGAGTCCTACGTCCAGTCCCCAAGCGCAACTTGGGATTTTTCACTAACTACCAAGAACCCTTGGCCTTCTCTACAATGAGAGATATTACAACCACTTGCTCCCTAGAAAGTCTTCCATTTACCAAAAGGGAAAGCAACCAACCACCATAGTAGGTCTTCTCTTTTACAAAAGGGGAACTACAGGAAACAAACCCTCTGCTGGTTTCTACTCTAAATGAAGGGTAGACAGGGTGCTTGTTCATAGAATGAGCAAACGTAGAAGATCAAAAAGAGATGTACAAATATGCTTGACAATTATGAACTCTTTCTGACTAAAGGTTGGATTGAGAAGAAGAACTCAAACTATCTAAACCACTTACAGACAAGCTTCTGAAAGTAGAGGAGCAGGAGAGCTTGGAGTCGGCTTGCTTGCATAGATTGCTCTCTTTCAAATTTGCTGTGAGCACTATTCTCTTTTGAACTTCATTGCTTCTTGTCTCTCTTGAGTGTATGTAGATCTATTCTCTATATCGGGTATGAATATCTGAATATCTGAATATGTGTGTATGTCGTTTGTTCAAAATTCAGCTCCTAATATAGCCTTCAAGGTCTTTGTTTCTCATTGGAATATAGACGTTTCAAAAGAATTTGAACATTGTGAGTTGGGAGACAACTTGAGAAGTTCATCTTCAGATTTTGAGCTTCTCAATGGCTTCCTAGCTATATGGATAGCTGCAAAGTTCTGTAGAGAGCCGCAATCAACTTCTGTAAACACCATACCCAAGCAAAGACCTTTCTATTCCTCATGTTTAGACTTGTAGGAAATAAAATATTAAGTGAATGCAAAAGACAAGTCGATTGAAAGGATATCTGTTCCAAAGAGAAAAGTCTGTCCTTAAAAAGTACTAGGGTAGGTGAGCAGTCAAGGAGGTATGGTCACTTGCTTGGCGCGCAGTTCACCTACAAATAGCTTTTCCTTAAAATTGGAAACTTGTCAGTTTGAAAGACACTTGCAGATATCTTGCAAAACAGATAGCTACTTGGAAACATTCTAAACATCAATACTTCAGATATGTTTTAATAAAAAAATAATAAATAAAAATTGTATAGAATAAGAAAGTAAAAGATCTGTAATAGATGGACTGAAAACTAGATTGCATAAGTATAATAAACAACGTTCTTAGATTAGAGAAACCTTTGCAAGTATCGAAGTGAAAGTATAATGAGATAATAAGTTATATATATATATATAATATTATGATTTGTTCACCAATCAATTTCACAAAGGATTATAAAGTCAATCACAACAATACTACATCAATCGCTGTGCAAAGGATCATCAATCGATATGTAGAATAACATCAATCGATATGTCATCAATCGATATGAATAACTATGTTTATAACACCAATCGGTAGAAATATAGAAGCAATCGAGTTTGCTTAAAGGCAATCGATATGAATGAAGACAATCGATATGAAACTTAAAGATGATCGATATGCATAACAACAATCGATGTGAATGAAGAGTAATCGATGTTCGTAAAACATAACAGCAATCAATACAGAACTTCGACATCATAGAAGTCATAGTGAGACAACGATTGCTGACCTTTGTTCATCAATTGATACTAACTTCGACTTCACAGAAGTCGTAGTGAGACATCGATTGTTGACCTTTGTTCATCAATCGATATGCCACTTCAACTTTCCAAAAGTCGGAGTAAGACTTCAACAGATGACCTTTGTTCATTGATTGATACCTAACTTCGAGTTCACAGAAGTCATAGTGAGACATCGACTGCTGCCCTTTGTTCATTAATCGATATGTCACTTCGACTTCCAAGAGTCGGAGTAAGACTTCGACAGATGACCTTTGTTCATCATTGATACCCAACTTCAACTTCACATAAGTCATAGTGAGACATCGACTGCTGAACTTTGTTCATCAATCAATATGTCACTTCGACTTTCCAAGAGTCGGAGTAAGACTTCGACAGATGACCTTTGTTCATCAATCAATATGTCACATCGACTTTCCAGGAGTTGAAGTAAGACTTGATAGATATACTAGTCGTGGACTTAGAAAATTTTATTGAAGATATATAAGCGTCAGTAGAAAATAATCATGTCTTGACACCTTTGACTATAAATGGTTATACAACATAGTGCATGCATGTCTTTGACTTAACACATCGAATACAAATCAAAATGAATTTGTTTATTACTTAAAAAAAGTTTTAGTATAACTGAAATGATTTTGTCATAATCAAAACAATATGCATACTATTGTAAAATAATTACATAATAGGGAGATTTGAAGACACAAAGTGCAGTAGATCAAGTGAACACATCAGTAGATCTGAGCAGATCGAGAGAAGAGCTGATCACACCACGTTTACATCTATTCTTATGTTTTCCTATTTCAATTATATTAAGATAATTTGTGTGTGGGGTAGTGTGTGTTGATCTGAGATCAGTACATGACTGCGTGTGTGTGTGTGTGATCATACTATATCAGATCGTTGTGATCTATGTATGGAGTGTAGCCAGGGTGTTTGTGGTGTGTGAGATCTCACCTTAGTTGGAGGTTTAGATCATTGTGAGAATTATTTTTATCTAGCTTGTTGTGTGTGGCCTGAGCCGTAGTCTCGTGTGTGTGGGTGTTTGTAACATCCCTTCCTTCTTTGGTCAGCCACCTTCTGCTGAAGGTAGCGACATATCAGGCCGTCACTTTTTAAAGGCGACGGGATGTCTGTCGCGTTCTGGTCTTATACGTGACGGCATGTCATCGCGTTCCCCATCTGACCACAACATGCATTTTTGTAGTCTTGTTGTCGAGATAGTTGGGTCACGTGTCGAGGTGATATCAGAGGAAGGTGACATGCCAGGTGTCATGTTTGTGGTGTTAGGCCTATGAGAGTAACATGTGGCGGCGATGGTCAGGTCTGATCAGGACTTTGAGGTTGCGACATGATGGTCGTCGCGTTCATTAGTGAACGCGACCACGATGCTGTCGCATTCTTAGGTCCATGGCCTATATAGGCTGGACCATCAGATCTCCTCCCTTGTTCCCGTTTTCATTTTCATCTCCTCTTCCATTCCTCCCTTTTGTCCGAGGCTAGTTGTGGAGGTCCTCTTCTTCGACTTGGTGGAATTGACGAAGGGGGATCTTCCTTGCGTGTAGGAGGCTGGACTTTGCTTGTGGACGGCGTGAGCCTGGAACTTGAAGTGAGGAGAAGGTGGCCATGCCCACCAGAAGACCCCAATTGGTTGGCTCTTCTATTTAAGGTAGGGACCCTCAACTTTCCCCCTAGTTCTAGCATGCTAGGGCCTCCATTTCCCCTCCTCCAAGCCCTGTAGAATCCATGCCAGGTTGTGCATGCATGATTGAGGCTCTTCTTGTTCTTGAATTAGGGTGAGGGTTGAGTGGTATCATGTGTGCATGTGAGGTTTCATGAGTGTAGATCCCTCACATTGGCATGCATGGGTGTGGATGAGGGTGGTTTGTGTTCCTAGCATGTGTTTTGATGGTTCTCCATGCTTCCCTCCCACTGTGTACACTGGATCTGCCATTTAGGGGCATTTTTGGAGGTCTTGGGTTGGCACCTAGGCCTCTGTCTATGGTCGCGACAAGGTTCTTATCGCGACCTAGAACACGACGAGTCGCCCCATCGCCTTCTGGTCAGGTAGCGATGCACACCTAGTCGTGTTCTGGTTGCGACAGGGTGGTCGTCGCCTTTTGACCTGGTTCTACTGTGGGGCTATGTGAGGTCTTGGGTGGGCACCCAGACTTTTGTCTGTGGTCACGACAAGGTCCTTGTCGCGACCCGGATAGCAACGCTTCCCCCGTCGCCTTCTGACCCAGGTCGCGACCGGCTAGGTGTCGCATTTAGGTTGCAACAACCTTTGCATCGCCTCCTCTGAGTAAGCGACAGTGACCCAGTCACCTTCTCAAATAGAGAGTGACTGGCGACCTATACGGAGTTTCCTTTCGCTATGTCTCTAGTTTCTTGGCACTTGTGCTATTTCTAGCACAGTCCTATACTACTCGTTTGCCCGCTGCTTGGCACTTGAGGCTTGTCTCGTTAGAGGTTGTTACCGTTGCCTGGGACCCCTCATCCCGGCGCACCGTTAAGGGAGTTCTGTTGGTGGCGGGAGTGCTCGAGTTACGAACTTTGGAGCTAAGGGGAAAGCGGTGGGGACAACGGCATAGACTCATTTATCGATCTCTCTTAGCTGTGTCTGGTACGTCGATGTGGTTTTGGGTGTTCTTTCGATGCAGATCATCTAGTCCTTCTCATTGCCTCACTCTACGTGGTTCCAGTACCATGTAGAGGGGCCAGGTGGGGGACCGTAGTAGAGGCAGACTATGGCAGTTGTGTGGTTACTTTTAGTTCTGCGTCTCACTCTGAAGGGAGGTGGTTGAGATGGACTAGTCGTCGAGGGTAGGAACGCGGCGCTCCTGGCCGGCTGACTAGTGGTAGTTGTTCTATGGCTTGTGTCTTTGTCCAGACAGTTTCTTCTGTCTGTGTTTACAGCCTTGAGGTTCGGCCCCATGCCATGTTTACATGTGTTTCCGGTCCTGCCGTGTTTAGATCGATGGCCGTGTAGTTACTTTCTGCTTCCACACTTACTTTGTTAGTAGAATAGATTATCTGTGATGGACTGCGTCGTTCAAACCTGTTAACCTAATAACGAGCTTGACCCGACTGCGTCTCCCGTGAACAAGCCGTAGCCTCGCAAGGGATATCACACACATGTCTGTGAAAACACAAAGGAACTCATTGGTATATATATATATAAGATTCACAATCTCACACATATTTATATTGGATTTACATAGCCAAATTTCAACAAAAGTCAAAGTAAAGTACACAAGCCTGGGGCATACCCCGAGGTACAACAGAAAGGTAGTCTACACTGCTGGAGGCGTCGGCCCAACACCGCTGCTATGTGGCTCCGAACTAGAAGACGGAAGAGAAACCTCCTACTCTCCTTCACCTGTAAGGAGTAGAGGTAAGCCTTACAAGTCACTGGCTCAGTAGGGAAACTCCCCCAAAAACTGAGCAAACCAAACTCAAGTACGAAAGCAGGAAGCTATGCTAGCAATTTCTAGAGTAAATTGAGCAGGATATTTAAGTTGTACATATCACTTACCATTTGTCGCTAACATAAACCAAATTTAATAAATAAACGGCAAACCACAACTCGGTGTACGTGCTAAGTAGAGACCGCCACACTTGAGTCACGTAGAATGGTTCGCGACACCAGCAACTGACTCGGACAAACCACACAGGTCTACTTCAGCCTCGCAGCCAGGGATGAAAGGTCTAGCTGCCGCTCCACTAGAACAAGGGAAACAACTATGGAGTCCAACCACCACCCGCAGACCACACTGCCGCACCCACTGCCGCAAGCCCATGCCTGGCACCTTTAGGAACTCTGGCCGAGCTCCCTAGAGTAAGGCACTGAAAATAGGACTAGCTGGGGCCCAGTACATCTACTGGTGTCTGTACCCCCAACCACGAACGCGCTACAAGCGAAAAAACAACAAACCTCACAAGTTGCTGTCACTGTCGTCTTTCCCTCAACCGGGCGTACAACTCAAACACAAGAGTGAGGGTGTCCAGGACAGACGACACAGACCTCAACAGTACACAAGTACCGGGACAAGCCCCGAGCACAAACACACGTGCCTGGCTCATATAGTACCTGGGGCACCCAACTGAAGTGGTAACCATGGTAGGCGTCGTACTACTCGCCACGCCAGACAAACCACGTGCACACACCGCACAAACCACGTGAACACCAGGTCAACAACACGTGAACTGCATGCTAACCATGTGAACAACATACTAACTACATGAACAACATGCCAACCACGTAAAAACACACTCACCTCGTGAGCAACACGCTTGCCACATAAACAACACGCTCGTGGAGCGCTACAGGTGCCAATGCACCGCTTACCAATGCCATGCACATCACTTTAACGATAATTGGTTAATCGTACCATTAAAACATACACAACAAATTCTCTCGGCTGTGGTCGCGACAGAGGGAAGTGTCGCCTTCTGAACGCGACATCCCGATGTGTCGCGTTCATAACCTGAACGCGACGGGTCGGCCTGTCGTGTTCAGAACGTGACAGGGGGCACCGTCGCCTTCACAATCAGGAACCCTAATCTGGGATGCTCTCCCCGGATGACCCCCACAAACCATGCAAAACCCCATTTAAATCCATTTTTCATGCTTTACTCAATGCCCTAGCATGATATCTAATGTTCTTTAAGCGATTAACAAGCCATACATGCGTCACATGCGATTCACAACATGAAAATGAGCAGAATCTCCCTACCTTCGTGAAGAAGGCGAAAGTCAAACACAACCCGGCGTCTCCCCTGCTCCGTGCGACGTCCTCACAACGAGACCACGCCGAAAACAACTTCCAAACACCAAATCGCCCGAGATCCCCGCAGTAGTTCTTCCCCCTGGCCAAACAGAGCTCGCTCAGCTCTGTCTGGCCGACCTGGGTTATGAACTATTTGCGGTTAAGAGCGCGACGTACCCCTCCGTCGCGACCTAAATGTGACGAAGTAGGGCGTCGCCTTCTTAAGGCCGACATCAACATGCCGCCCAACGCGCGACACGTGGCACGCATGCAGACGAAGATCGCATCTGGGTCGGCAAGCAGAACGCGACCACTAGAGCCGTCGCGTTAAGAATGCGACACACACCCCTGTCGCGTTCACAACCAGTGAACCAACGGGTGCTATAGGCCCAACCTGCCGGCCCACTAAGCCCCAAAAATCTGCGTACACACTTGTAACACGCCACATTGGCCACACACCGTCCACCACAACCATAAAACAAGGGATCCACAAGGATCCAAAAAACGCACACATTACATTACTATCATCTAAAAAGAAATTTCGACCTCGAAATTCAAGAAGCAACGTAAGCACATAAAACTTGAAACACCACAACATGTACTATCATCTAAAAAGAATTAAAAGCTTACTCAAATAGATAAGGATACGCTTTCGCCATTTCCTCTGCCAACTCCCAGGTATCCTCTCCTCCTTGTCTATTTTCCATTGACTTTTACCAATCAATTTCCTTATTCCTCAACTTTTGTGTTCTGCGGCCTGTGATCTGCACTGGGTATTCTGGCATAGACATGTCTGGTTTCAAATCATCACGCTGATAACTGACTATTTGTGATGGATCCTCAATGCATTTCCTCAACATGGAGACATGAAAAACATCATGGGCATCTGTGAAATCCGCTGGCAAATCAATCATGTACGATGTTTTCCCAATTCTTTCCAACACTTTGAAGGGCCCTACATATCTTGGGCTCAATTTATCTTTCTTATTGAATCTCAAAACACATTTAGTAGGAGAAACTATTAGAAAAACAAAATCTCCAACTTCAAACTGAAGTGGTCTATGTCGATTGTCTGCATAGCTTTTCTGTCGACTCTTAGCTACCTGCAACTTTTCTTTAATAAATCTGACCATCTCTATAGTCTACTGAATTAATTCGGGCCAATTACCTGTCTTTCTCCAACTTCATGCCAGTTCAAAGGTGTTCTGCATGGCCTACCATACAAGGCCTCATACGTGCCATTCCGATGCTAGTGTGATAACGTTATTATAAGTAAATTCTACCATGCCCAGATGGTGCTCCCACCCACACTAAGCAATAAGCTCGTAACAAGTCTTTAATTGTCTGAATGGTTCTTTCTCTGTCTGCCATCTGTCTGTGGGTGATAGGCTGAACTGTACCTCAACTCTGTACCAATAACTCTTTGCAAACTCCTCCAGAAACTAGAAGTAAATCTTGGATCCCTGTCAGAAACAATTGTCTTCGGGATACCATGCAACGGTACAATTCTGTCAACATAAATTCTTGCTAATCTATCCACTGTCCAGGACATACTTACTGCTACCAACCTGCATACTTTGGTTAACCTATCAACAAATACCCATATACCATTGTGCCCCGTAACTGTCCTTGGTAGTCCTGCCACAAAATCCATAACAATGTTTCCCATTTCCACTGTGGAATTGGTAATGGCTGTAGTAGACCTCCGGGCTTCTGATGCTTTGCCTTTATCGTTGACAAACTGAACACCTTGCAATGAACTCTGCTATTTCTCTCTCATATGTGGCCACCAAAAATGCTTCTTCAGATCTTGGTACATTTTAGTGCTACTTAGATGATGGTATATCTGGATTTATGGGCTTGTTTAGTACCCTTTGCTTTACTTCTCTTTCTACTGGTACATACATTTGTCTCTAAGTCTGACTACACAATTATCATCAATGGCGACGCCTTCCAATTTCACAATTTCTTCTAAATTTCCATCTGTCCTCTGAGCTTCAACAATCTGCCAATATAGAGATGGCTCTACAGCGCTACTGGCTAGCACTGCTTCGCCGCCGCTGACTGCTCGGAACATACAATGAATTCTCTGTATTTCTTCATACAATTTCCATTCTTTAATCATAATATGGCTCAAATATGCCTTCCTGCTCAATGCATCGACAACAACATTGGCCTTACCCAGATGGTAAGCCAAACTAAAATCATAATCTTTCAATACTCAACCCATCTGCGTTGACGAAGATTCAATCCTTCTGGGAGAAAATATACTTCAAACTTTTGTGATCTATAAAATTTCAAACCCTCACCATAAGGTAGTGCCTCCACATCTTTAAAGCAAAAACAACTGCCGCTAACTCCAGATCATGGGTTGGGTATTTCTCTTCTGCTGGCTTCACTGCCTGGATGCATAAGCTATAACCCTGCCATGTTGTATTAACACTGCTCCAACCCTCTTCTAGATGCATCTATGTACAACAAAACCACCACACTACCTGCTGGTAATGTTAATATTGGCGTTGTTGTAAGCCTTTTCTTCAATTCCATAAAGCTTTTCTGACACTCATTTGACCATACAAATGGCACATCTTTCCTAGTCACCTGGTCATAGGTGCTGCAATTCTGGAGAAATCTTGTATAAAATACCTGTAGTAACCTACTAAACCAGGAAACTTCTAATCTCTGTAATTGTCCTCGTGCTTCCCATTTCATACTGCCTCAACTTTAGCTGCATCAACTGCAACTCCCTCTGCTGAGATGACATGAACCAAAAACTGAATTTCTTTTAACCAAAACTCACATTTACTAATTTTGCATACACTGATTATCCCGTAGAATATGCAAGTAAGTCTCAAATGTGCTGCATGCTCTTCTTCAGATGCTGAATAAACCAGTATATCATCTATGAAAACCACAATAAACTGATCCATATATGGATGAAAAATTATGTTCATCAAATTCATAAACGTTGTTGGTGCATTGGTTAGCCCAAATGGCATAACCACAAACTCGTAATGCCCATACCTGGTTCTGAATGTTGTTTTATCAATGTCTTCCTCTCTAATCCTTAGCTAATGATATGTAGACCTCAAGTCAATCTTGGAAAACACTTTAGCTAATTGAAGCTGATCAAACAAATCATTAATTGTTGGCAATGGATACTTATTCTTTATGGTCACATCATTCACTTTTTTAATCAATACACATTCTAAAACTGCCATCTTTCTTTCTCACAAACAACACAGGAGCTCCCCACGGTGAATGACTCGACCTGATGAAACCTTTTTCTGACAATTCTTGCAACTGTTTCTTTAATTCCATGAGCTCTGCTGGTGCCATCATGTACGGTGCCTTAGATATTGGCATAGTTCCTGGCTGCAATTCAATAGTAAAGTCCACCTCTCTATGTGGAGCCAAACCTGGCAAATCATCTGGAAATACATTTGCAAATTCCCTGACCACTGGAACTGCTGCAACTGACTTGCCAATCTCTACCAAACTTACTGAAGCTAGATAAGCTACACAACCCGCATTCAACAACTTTCTAGCTCTAATTGCTGAAATAATAAACTTGGAAGTGTAAAATGGCATACCTTGGAATTCAAATACTGCTCCACTGGGGTGACAAAACCTGACCCTCTTCTTTCTGCAATCTACCATTGCTCCATAGGCCTCAAGCCAATCCATACCCAAAATGATATCATAATCCCTCAATTGCAAAGCATATAATCTAGCTGGCATCTGATTCCCTTGAATCACAACAGGAGCCTCATCTATATAACAAGAGGTGAGCATAAACTCACCCGAAGGGACCTTTATCACTAATTCACACAATTCTCTTCCAGTAGATGCACCATACAATCCAAAAATTCCTCGGAAATAAAAGAATGAGAAGCACCCAGATCAAATAAAACTCTTGCTGAAAAATCATAGATAGGTAATATGCCTTCTATCAAATTAGATGCCTCTGCCTGGGCCCGGGTGATAGCCATAACTCGGCCTCGACCACGCTGGTATGGTGCTCCCCTACCTCAATCTACTGGTGGCTGCTGGGGCTGCTGTACTCCTCTCCCATAACCATATTCTCTGGGATAGGGACAGTTGCGGATCAAATGTCCCGGCTGATCATAATTATAGCATCTGTAACCTGGTGGAAGTGTAGGCTGCCTGACTGTACTCTGCTGAGACTCCTCCACCTCTGGCTTGTAGCCACGCCTCTACTGGAACATCTGCTGGCGACCTCCTCCTCGACCTCTGAATATTTTCTTCAATTTTGAGCCCTACTTGCTGAAACCTGAGGAAGATGGTCCCGCTGGCGCCTTTTCTTTACTAATCCCCGAAGACTGCTGCGATAACCGAAAACTACCTGAACCTGTTTCCCCCGACTGACGAGCTCAAACAGACCTCTCCAGTGTGGCTGCTCTCTGGGCTGCCTCCTCTACAGTCCTGCACATAAGCGGTATCACCGCATTCTGCAGCTCAGTCCTCAATCCACGAATGAAATTCTCGACCATCATAGCATTATCTGATACAACATATGGCGTATATCTGCTAAGTGCCATAAACCTCATCTGATATTCTAAAACAAAAGAATTCTCTTACTGAAGAGTCTGGAATTGCTCCCTTTTTGCTTGCTGCACTTGTATTGGGAAGAATGTATCATTAAACACCTCTAGAAATTCCGGCCATGTCATAGTCTCCTCTATCCTGTCTGCAAATGTGGTCTGCATCTTTAACCTCCACCATTCTTGTGTAAAACCCCGCAACTGGTAGGTGGCCAAAACTACTCTGTCCACTGGAGGACACCTCATAGTAAAACAAACCCTCTCAATCTCATGAATCCAGTGCTCAGCTGTGTCTGGATTAGGTCCCCCTGTGTAGGTTGGCAGCTGCAATCTCAAAAATCTTTCAACCTGCAGAGTCGGCTCATCCACTACCCTTACTGGTGGTGGTCGTGGTACAGGTACCACAAGAGGTACCTCCACACCTGGTGGTGGTGGAACTGGTGCTACTGGCACAACCCCTCCTGCAGCTGGTGGTATTGCTACTGCCGGCTGTACTGGTGCCTACTGGTCCATCCTCATTCGGATATCAGTGAGGCTTTCCCATATTCTCTCTATCATTCGCTGGGTAGACTCCTCCTGCTCATCTCCACCACCTCCCCAATCCCTCCAATTAGCCATCTCAGATTCCTACACAAACAACATTCCAACCACATACATACCATAAATCATTACAAAACCAGGGTCAGCTACTAGTTGTGGACTAATGTAGAAATGAGGCTATGTAATTTCCCAGTTTCTTTATTTTACACGGACCTTGCTCTGATACCAACTGTGATGGACTGCGTCGTACAAACCCGTAACTAATAACGAGCTTGACCCAACTCCGTCTCCCGCGAACGAGCCGTAGCCTTACAAGGGATATCACACACATGTCCATGGAACACAAAGAACACATTGATATATATATAGATTCACAATCTCACACATATTTATATTGGATTTACTTAGCCAAATTTCAACAAAAGTCAAAGTAAAGTACACAGCCTAGGGCATACGCCGAGGTACAACAGAAAAGGTAGTCTACACTGCTGGAGGTGTTGGCCCAACACTACTGTGATGCGGCTCCGAACTAGAAGACGGAAGAGAAACCTCCTGCTCTCCTTCACCTGTAAGGAGTAGAGGTGAGCCTCGCAAGTCACTGGCTCAGTAGGGAAACTCCCCCAAAAACCGAGCAAACCAAACTCAAGTACGAAAGCAGGAAGCTATGCTAGCAATTTTAAGAGTAAACTGAGCAGGATATTTAAGCTATACATATCACTTACTATTTGCTGCTAACATAACCAAATTTAATAAATAAAAACGGCAAACCACAACTCGGTGTACGTGCTAAAGTAGAGACCGCCACACTCGAGTCATGTAGACTGGTTCGCGACACCAGCAACTGACTCGGAAAAACCACACAGGTCTACCTCTCAGCCTCGCAGCCACGGACAAAAGGTCCAGCTGCCGCTCCACTAAAACAAGCCAAACAACTGTGGAGTCCAACCAATACCACACCTGTGGACCACACTGCCGCAAGCCCATGCCTGGCACCATTAGGGACTCTGGCCCGAGCTCCCTAGAGTGAGGCACTGAAAAATAGGACTAGCTGGGGCCTAGTATGTCTACAGGTGTCCGTACCCCCAACCACGAGCGCGCTACAAGCGACAAAATAACAAACTCTCACAAGTCGCTGTCCCACTGTCGTCTTTCCTCAGCCGGACGTACAACTCAAACACAGGAGTGAGGGTGTCCAGGCTAGACGACACAGACCTCAATGGTACACAAGTACCAGGACAAGCCTCGAGCACAAACACACGTGCCTGGCTCACAGAAACCTGGGGTACCCAACTGAAGAGGTAACCACGGTAGGCGTCGTACTACTCGCCACGCACACACAAACCACGTGCACACCGCACAAACCACGTGAACATTACACAACACACCATGAACCGCACACTACCCACGTGAACAACATACTAACTGTGTGAACAACACGCCAACCACGTAAAAACACGCTCACCTCGTGAGCAACACGCTTGCCACGTAAACAACACGCTCGTGGAGCACTACAGGTGCCAATGCACCGCTTACCAATGCCATGCACATCACTTTAACGATAATTGGTTAATCGTACCATGAAAACATACACAAAAAATTCTCTCGGCTGTGGTCGCGACAGAGGGAAGTGTCGCCTTCTGAACGCGACATCCCGATGTGTCGCGTTCATAACCTGAACGCGACGGGTCGGCCTGTCGTGTTCAGAACGTGACAGGGGGCACCGTCGCCTTCACAGGCAGGAACCCTAATCTAGGATGCTCTCCCCCGGATGACCCCCACAAACCATGCAAAACCTCATTTAATCCATTTTTCATGCTTTACTCAATGCCCTAACATGTATCTAATGTTCTTTAAGCGAATAACAAGCCATACATGCGTCACATGCAATTCACAACATGAAAACGGGCAGAATCTCCCTACCTTCGCGAAGAATGTGAAAATCAAATGCAACCCGGCGTCTCCCCCGCTCCGTGCGATGTCCTCGTGGAAAGACCACGCCGAAAACAACTCCCAAATGCCAAATCACCCGAGATCCCCGTAGCAGTTCTCCCCCCTGGCCAAATAGAGCTCGTTCAACTCTGTCTGGCAGACCTAGGTTATGAACTGTTTGCGGTTAAGAACGCGACGTACCCCTCCATCGCGACCTGAATGCAACGGAGTAGGGCGTCGCCTTCTTAAGGCTGACGTCAACATGCCACCCAGCACGCGACACGTGGTGCACATGCAGACGAAGACCGCATCTCGATCGGCAAGCAGAATGCGACCACCTGGGTCGTCGCGTTAAGAATGCGACGCACACCCCTGTCGCGTTCACAACCAGTGAACCAACGGGTGCTATGGGCCCAACCTGCCGGCCCACTAAGCCCCAAAAATCTGTGTACACACCTGTAACACGCCACATTGGCCACACACCGCCTCCCACAACCACAAAACAAGGGATCCACAAGGATCTGAAAAACGTGCGACGTTACATTATCTATTTACATTCAGTTAAAACATATATCTATTCTACTTATTAGAACCAATGGGAGATTAGTAGTCCCTACTGGGCTTCTTCGTGAAGCTCATTGCCTCCTTTTTAGGTGAGGCTTCACAGCAGTACCTCCCGCGGGGCCGCGGAGGACAGAGGAGACAGGGCCGTAGTAGACGACGCCTAGCTTGAGCAATGTTCCCCAGTACTTTTTGGTTCTTCACCCACGGAGTATGCCCCTAAGGGATATGTTATCCCCTTTTCTTTTAGCACTTGTACTTGTTGCTTGGGACTGTACTAGACTCGTACTTGTAGTGGTCATTTCCTTATTTGTTGGTACATTTCTAGTGCTTGTTATTGTCGTTTAATTCCGTTACATATCTTGTTAGACTGGTTCGTTAGCCCTTCCGGGTCTTTGGGCCTATGGGCGGCGGTGCTGGTGGTTGGATTCTTGGTGGGAGTTGGGGGTCTGGGTGTTGGGGCCGTTACAGTGGTTTCAGAGCAAGGGGTCTATCAAGACTTGTAATGGAACTAAGTGACAATGCAAAGTCCCATAGGAAGTACAAGTAACACTACTAGCCGTCGAGTTAAATCGCTAACTTGATTAATAGTTTGTGACATAGGACATGGCTCCACGTCGATGCAGTCATGTCAAAGAGCTGATGAAGAATCAGGACGACACGCCGGACGGGTCGGTTGCAACTGAGCGCACATCAGTAGATGCTCACCCTCAGCACGATGACAAGCAGAGTGTTCCGTTGCTACAGAGAGCACATCAGCAGCAATGGTACCCACCCCTGCCTCCTCAAGAGGTAATGGAGTAGTGGTGGAGAGCTTTGTTCCTGGCTCCTGGGTTTACAATAGATGCTGAAAGGAGGTCAGCAGTTGGTAGAGATGGCAGTAGAGGAGCAGCCACTAGTGACTCTACAGTCAGAACCAGTATAGCCAGAGGCGCCACCAACAGTTCAGCAGCAGACTCTAGTAGTGGTAGCAGCACCCGAGGACCGCACAACACTTCTGGAGAGGTTTCTTAGCCTTCGGCTTCTGACTTTCTATGGCGACTACGACCTTGACCAAGCAGAGAGTTGGGTTCATGAGCTCGAGCGTACTTTCGAGACCATGGATTGTGCCGAGCAGGATCAAGTCCGGCTTGCAGTCTATCAGCTGAAGGGGTCAACTCACGAGTGGTGGAGGACAGTGAGGCAGACTTGTTTCTAGGGCAGAAGGTTTGACCAGATCACTTGGGAGCAGTTCATCGAGGTCGTCACGACGAGTACTTTCTTGACTACGCTCGTCGTGAGAGGAGGGACCAGTTTCACGAGTTGACGTAGGGAGAGCAGACTGTGGTGCAGTACCACAAGAGGTTTGTATAGCTTTTGCAACACGTCCCTCACGTAGCCACTAGTGAGCAGGCTCGTACTGAGCGGTTCATTAGTGTGTTATGATCTGAGTTGAGGTGGGCCATGGCTGGCCACCTGTGTCAGACATTGGCAGTAGCAGTAGCTAGGCTACTGCCTTGGAGAGGGAGTCTCATTTTAAGCCCCAGCAGAGAGATGGAGATTCGACGAGGTCTACCCGTACCAGTGCCCTTCAGACAGTCGAGGGAGTGTATCATCTTCTTCTTCTTCGGGCATAGGCAGCACTGGCCTGCGCTCGAAGTCTAAAAAGATGTTCACTCGTGGGGGTAGATGGCGTCCCCAGTAGACACAACACCGACGTCATCCAGAGTTTGTGGAGCAATCAGTGTAGCAGGGGGCAGAGCAGGGTCAGTAGGACACAGTTTGTTACCACTGCAGGCAGCCAGGTCACTATAGGCGAGAGTGCCCAATGAGGCAGGGGCAGCAGTAGTTAGCACCTCCTCAGTACTAGCAGTAGGCACCACAGATGCATTACCCTCCACCCCAACAGGCACAACATCAGCAGCAGCACCAGGGACAGTTCCAGCCACCTTAGCAGCGCCAACAGTACTAGTAGCCACCGCCCCAGTAGCAACTACAATGCGGACGTGGTCATGGACACATGATGAACATCACCAGAGAAGAGGCGAAGACCTTGAATCTAGTCGTTGGTACGGTTTTTATACTTGGTAGAGCTGCGTGTGTTTTGATTGATCCTGGTGCTACACATTGTTTTGTCTCAGAGGAATTCTTTGGTTCCGTTACCGAGCTTGCTCCGGAGTGGACCTGTGACCTAGCAGTTGAGCTGCCGACGGTGACTACGTGCATACTCTGGGTTATCTAGAGGGCGTCATCGTCGAGGTGCAGTGTCATCTTCTACTAGCCAAACTGTTTTCCTTACAGATCCATGTGTAACGATACGGTCGTTCGGATCCGGGTTTATCGGGTCTACGTGTGGTGCTCTTGACCAAGAGATGATCAATGGGCTGTTTTTGTGGTTTGTGTACACAGGGTGAGCAGTGTGGGCCGGATTTGCCAGCCCATTAGCACTGCTGATTCACTGCTTTGAATCACGACAGAGGTAGGTGACGCGATTTAAACGCGTCGGCTTTGCCGGACGCGATTCGGTGAACCGCCTCTGTGACACGTGGCGCAGGTTCCTGTATGGCGTCAGACAGAGGGGACACGTTTAAAGGGTTTAAACGCAGCTTCTCCGTGGACGCGATTTCGATCTGAGTTTTAAGTGCATCGTTTTGGCCAGACAGAGCAGAGGAGGCTCTGTCCGGCGCAGGGGAGGATGCTGTGGCTTCTCCGGCGGGGTTTTCCGGTGATTTCAGATTCCGGTGGCTCGTGCGGCACGGGAACCACGCGAGGACGACGCTCGGAGGGTGGGTGTGTCGTCGGCAAGGAGGTTTTGACATTCTTCGGCTTCTTCCAGTTGGTAGGGAGACTTCCTACCTTGTGTTATTGTTTTTAAGCATGTTAGGATTGGATTAAGGGTTGGAGCATGTGAGGGTGGTTTGCCCTTATTGTGTTTTGTATGTTTACATCTTTGCACGGAATGGATGTTTAGTTTTGTAGTGATTTCTCCTATGTGGGAGTGGGGGCTCAGCCTGCGAGCTGACCTCCCAGTGAGCGCTGAAACGCGGCCAGGACAGCCGACGTGTTCATGTGAACGCGTCGCGCTGAGCGGACGCGATTCGGTGAATGCATCGCATTGTGACGACACGTTCTGGTTTCCGAAGAGTCTGTTAGGTCGGTCGTCTGATCGCGACCTTGTGGTCTGTCGCATTAGCGTTGAACGCGGCGACAAGGTCGGACGCGATTAGTGGTTGACCGAGGGTTTGACCGAGTTGAGTCTCGTGGCGTCATGTCGGGCTGACGAGACCTGGTCGCGCCAGTAAGACCTGTCGTGACATCCTTTGGTATTGCGTCTGAAAGGGGCGACGCGATCTGGTCATGGTGCTTGGCCCTGTCGTGACAAGGTTTGGAATGGCGTCCAAACCATGCGACATGATTCAAGTGGAGGCGTCTGTGTTGGACGCATTTAAGGTTCTATGGTAGTTTGTAATGGTTAGGCAATGAAGGTTTGGTGTAGACCTAGCCCGGGTTTTGTGTTGTTCTTTAAAGGTTAATATAATGTTTATTGTGATAAGAAAGTCTATGTATTAACAAAAGTGCTTAATGGTTAATGTGTGAAGTGTAATGTGTGGTTAGGGTGGTCATGGGATGACCCCATTAATGAATAGTTGTATGTAAGATGGCTTGAGGGTCACAGGGTGACCGATGATAAGCCATTCCTTACACTTGTGTACCGTGTGTTTGTACATAAAGTCATGTAATATATATATCGTGGTTTGTGTGCTTACCGAGTCTGGTGGCCCGGCGCCTAATCCGGATACCTCTCTAGTCGGTTACCCTAGCACCGGATGCTTAGGGCTTGTCCCAGTATATGTGTACCGTCAGGGTCTGAGTCGTCTTCCTAGACACCCTCCTCTTGTGCTTGAGTAGTACGTCCGGCTGAGGGGAAAAACGACTAGGGGCAGCGACTTGTGTTTGTGGGTGTGCAGTCGCTTGTAGCGCACTCGTGGTTGAGGGGCAGACACCAGTAGACGTACTAGTCCTCAGCTAGTCCTGTTCCAGTGCCTCACTTTAGGGTTCTCGGACGGAGTCCTAAAGGTGTCAGTCCTGGGCTTGCGGGGTGTGTGACCTGCAGGTTGTGGTGGTTAGTTAGTCTCCACTGTTCTTGGCCTGTTGTTGTGGAGCGGCAGTTGGACCCTCCGTCCGTGACTACGAGACTAAGAGGTAGTTCTTGTGCTTTGTTGTCTGGGTTGGATACTGGCGTCATGAACCAGTAGTCCATTACCGAGTGGTGCTGGCGTCTCCGTACCGACTCGTGTTTGACCGCTGATTGTAGGTTGTGTGTGAACCACTTGTTAAAGTTATAACCGTGAAACCGTTAACTGTTGTGGTGTGCCCTGGAGGTGGCACAGTTCTGTGGTTCACTGTTGTACCTCGTGGTAGCAGGTACATGTACCCCTCGTGAGTAGAGTTGAGTTGTGGTACGTGAGTCCGACCTCAGCTGGTGTTGAGGTGAGACCGTGCGTACTGTGGGAGTCCTGTGGCGTGACTCTCCACATGTTTAATAGATTGGTTTCCAATTACGATGTAGTTTGCGGGTGTTGGCTGGTTGTCGCCAATCCCGATGCTTCATGTGAAGTGGTTAGCCTGTGAGACCATAGCCTAGGTAGTGTGTTTGCCGGTGAGGCTTGTGGTCGAGGTGTTTTAGTTAAAGGGTGGACTAGCGGTGTTAAGCTAATCTTGTGTTTCCTTTTACTTTTCAAGGATCGGGGTTTAGCCCGTGTGTTTATGATTGGTTGTAGTTTAGCATGCCTATGTGTGCATGTTATGCTCTGGCTACCGGTGTTGCCAGTGAGACCCTTCGGGGTTGAGGTCTCTTGTGTTGTTGTGTTTACTGTAGGAGGTCCCTACTGAGCCAGTGACTTGTTGAGGCTCACTCCCTTATAGCTTGTTTCAGGTGTTGGCCGTCTTTGGCGTTGTTTACGTAGGAGTAGTGCAGACTTGTACCACCAGCATTAGAGTAGTTGAGTCGTTTGAGCTAGTGCTCCCTCGGGGTATGCCCCAGGTAGTTGTACTCTTTAATTGGACATGTAATAGTGTAATTGTGGGCGATTGTACATTGTTGTTTATAGCTATATACACTTGTACTTTCCTGTGTTATATACTATAATTGTGGTCTTTTATTTCGTACTGGACACGTGTTAGTGCTATCCCTTCCGATACTTCGGTCCGATCGCGGGAGAGGGATCTAGATATGGACTCTTGATCGTTAGATCAAACACTTAAAGTGTAATGAGAACCCGCTCTGATACCAATGAAATGTTGCGGAAAACACTGCTACCAGAAATCTAGAAGGGGGGGGAGGTTGAATAGATTTCTCCAAATTTTAAAAATCACTTCAACAGAAACTTAGAGAAACTTAATCGAGTGTGAAATCTGAGTGTTAATGGCAATTCTAAAAAAATTAGACAAGCGAGATGATGGAATTTTGACGAACCTATCAAGAATCTAGCGCAAGAGACAAGCAAACCACAATGACACAAAGATTTAGGGTGGTTCGGATTACACAACAGTGTATCCTACATCCACCA
>JACBKR010002421.1:0-49563 GCA_014218235.1 Colocasia esculenta
TCAAAATCTACAAAGTACAACATGAATACCATTCCGATTAGTGTTATCTACACATCGATTGATGAATACAAACAATATATTGTTCCAATTAGTGTTATTCACATATCGATAGGTGAATACAAGTTATATATTGCTCTAATTAGTGTTGTACTCATTTTGATTAGTAAACAATGTTCAATATTGTTCTGATTGGTGTTATATGTATTTCGATTATTGAACAAATATTCAACTTTGATCCGATTAGTGTTATTAACAATTTTATTACTAAACAAATGTTCAATATCCTTCCAATAGTGAACAAAGGTTCATTACTCTTTCGATTGATGTTATTTACATTCTAATTAGTGTGAATCTAACTTAAAATATATCGATTAATGAACTAAGTGTTAAGTACTTATATTATGCACCGATTATTGATGTTTTATGTAAGGCCATGGGCCTTATTGGACCTTTAATGGGCCTTCTTCTGGAACCGTGCCTGTTGACGTCAACAGTAGGGTTGACGGCAAGAGTGTTGCCGTCTACTGGGTCTTGACGTCAAACGATGTTGACGTCTACCGAAGTTTCCAAAGTTTTTCGTATGGTGAACTTGACGGCAAACGATGTTGACATCAAGTTCATGTCGGTGCAAGTTGACGGCACACTTGTGGACGTCAACCTGCCCGACCTGTTTTTTAGGGGCGACTTGAGGCCCCTTCTTCCTCATTTCTCTCCCTCTCCTTCCCACCACCTTCACCCCTCTTCTTCTCCACTTTTTCCTGCGGCCGACGGGAGTTCGTGGGGAGGCTGTGTTGCTTGTGGCGACGGTGGATTGGGCGGGAAATGGAGGTTTGAAGGATCGTCCTCATGGAAAAGCTCCAGGGTGAACAACGTGATTTGAGGTTTTATTAGGAGTTTTCTTGCATACAGAGGTAGGGACTCTGCTCCTTGACTCCCCTGATTGCAATGTCATGCTTGTGTGTGTGTGATTTTCATTAAATCAAGGTTTTTGGGGAGGGTTTCTCCATGCCGGGTTTTGGGGTAGATTCGCCGATCCAAGCATTGGATCGCTGTTTTCCGGTTTCCTACTAGTGTTTTGTGATGAGGGAAAACGTTTCCCATCATCAAACTGCAGGTTTTTGGGCTGGATTTGCCCGTGGGAATGGCCTGGGTCCGTTTCAGCTGCTGGAAGCTGAAGAACTTAACGTCAACATCAGTTGACGTCAAGTTCTTCAGGCTGGAACTTGGCGGCAAGATCTCTTGCCGTCAAGATGAGGTAAACGACAAACATGTTGTCGTCTACTTTCTGTGGACGGCAAGGAGTTCCCTAGGGTTGGCGGCAATCGATGTTACCATCAACCCCATAGGTACGTCTCAGTAGCCCCCTTTGCCATTGTGCGAGGTGTTGACACGCGGTGTCTGTCTCTTGGCACAGTGTGCCAGACGTTGAGATCATCTCTGTCTGTGCTTTTATCGAGTTTTATCGTGCTTTGTGTTGTGTTGTGTTTCCCAGACGTCAAGGAAGGCTCTGTCTAGATGGCTGGCGTTGAGCTATTTTGCCGGTGAGCCTGGACGTTGAGTTCGACTCCGTCCTATACGTACCCCTTGTGGTGGTTACGAGCTAGTTTTCGTGGGGCCCCTTCTCCACCGTTCGAGTCCTGTGCGTGCCCCTTGTGGTGGTTACAAGCCGATTTCCATGGGGCCCCTTCTCCACCATTCGAGTCTGGAGTAGGGGAAAACCGGTCGAGGACCAGACGCGACGGAGAGTGTCTGAGTGTGCACACGTGGCTTGGGTTAGAGGACTCTATGGTGTCGAGACGCCAAGCCTAGGCCCTAGCTGGTCCTACCTTGTGTGTGTGTGTGTGCTTGTTTGTGTGTGTTTATTGTACTGTGTGCTTGCGAGGTTCTAGTTTCTTGGCACACTCCTGCGAGGAGTTGGGTGTCACGCCACCGGTTTCTTGTGTGTTGTACAGTGTTTACTTGTTGTAGCTTTACTTTCCACACTGCTTTTTAGTTCTATCACCGGTGGGGGTTAGTGTCCCTACTGGGTCTCTTCTTGAGACTCACTCCCTTCCTTTTCAGGTGGTTCGTCGTCGGCTCTAGGTGCTAAGGAGCCTGGTCACTCTGGTGCTGGTCCTGCTTAGCTGCTGTGAGTAGTATTTAGTTTTATGTACTCGCTGTACTCTTTACTTTTGTTGGATCAGCTCTGAGTTGTACTATTTTGATATATTATATAGTGGAATGTTCAAAATTTGTGGTGTGTACATTTTCTTATATGTTCTCCTCAGACTTTCTTTTTTTACCCTTCCGAGCTTCGACTCATGGGTGGTGAGTCAGGGTTCGGGTTGCTGGTTGGTAACCGATAATTTGGATCCTGGGTTGTTACATTTTACACTTAGTCCATTGACTTGAAAAACAAAATAACTCATTCAAAGTTCTTTTGGCGCACAATTAAAGGTTATTTCAAAATTTGATATATATCCTCTATACAAATATCTTCTGCATATCTAAAGGTCTCAACATTGAATGCAGTAGGTACTACTCTTCTGACCCAAGCTATATTTTCTTGCCTTGTGTATGTTTCAAGGATATCTCTCTTTTCTAGCAAATAAAAGGCAACTACCTGCAATAGCAAGCTATCAGTTGGAAATGCGGACTATCTGAAGAAGAAGGTATGAGGTGATTGACACATGGCTTATCTTACCTAACAACCTTGTCGTGGCTTTAAATGTGTGCAGTTGTCCAGTACTCACATGAAGCAAACGTTAGACATTGCTAACATCTTGGAAACATGCACACGTCAAAGAAGAAGACTTAATGGATTTCTCAACTGATATTTTCTATGAGTCTATAAAAAGAAGAAGACTGCGGAACACAAAAGATAGACTTTTCACGTAAAAACTTTTCAAATTTGTGTGCAAAAGAATAGTTGAGCACTCAAGGAAAATCTCTCAAGCTTCCAATCTTTAAGATCTCTCTCTCTGTGCTTCTTTGATCTTTCTAGAGAGAGATAACAATGAGTCTAAGTGTATTTCTTATAAATCTAATATTCTCAGATTTTGTCTCAAATCAAGTTTGTGATTGTCTTTCTTGTACTTGGTCTAATCTGTGCTTTAGGATTGTACCTCTTCATGTGAAGAGAAGGCTTGTAAAAATTACAGACATTATTCCCCTTGGTAGAAAGGAATAGGGGTGTTCATGGTTTGGTTTGGTTTGATTTATAGGAGTTTTTTAAGAAACCAAACCAAACCAAATTCGGACCTAACCCGAACCAAACCAAACCTAAGTCCCTTGAAACCAAACCAAACCAAACCAAATTAAATTCGGTTTGGTTCGGTTTAACTTGAAAATAAATGGACCTTTAGATTCTCTTAGTCTTAAATAAGATTTTAATCACTTGTTTCTCTCATAAATTACTATCAAATAATATTTGAAATGAAGTATTAAATGTTGATGACCATATAACCTCCATAATATGTATTTTACATAATATATTGAAAAAACATGATAGATATACACAATTAAAGCTTATTATTGTAATCGGTTAATCAGTTTGGTTTGGTTTCTAGAACTTAGAAACCGAACCGAGCCGAATTTTCTTTTTCGGTTTGGTTTGGAACCAAACCAATTTTTTTCCATGTTCAAACCGAACCAAACTAAACAAATCACTCGGTTTCGGTTGGTTTTCAGTTTGAACCGAATAGTGAACACCTAGAAGGGAATATCCGTTGTAAAGGGAATGTTGTAAGTTCCTCTTCTATGTGTGAAGAGAAGACCAACTGAGCTGGGTGTGTAAACATCTTTGAGAGGGACTATACCTTGGTTAGTGAAGTCCAAGTTGTTCTTGAGAGGGACCTAAACCTTAGTTAGTAAAATCCCAAGTTGTTCTTGGGAACTGGAGGTAGGATTGAGGAGGGACTCAGTGTCAAACCAAAATAAATCTTTATCTAATGTGTGTGATTGTTTCTATCTTATTTCTACTATCAATTAACATTAACGATCACGTTTAAGTTTTTGTTTTGAGCTACAAAAATTTCTATATCGACCTATTCAACCCTCCTTCTGGGCTCAACAAACTCAATCAAGCATTTATGGCTGTGACAGGTTTCAAGGGTATGGTATGATCGATTCAAGACTTTTCTATTGGCAAGGGTTTCCAATCCTTCTTGCGAGACACATCAATGTTTGTTTTAGCCACTGGTTCACTGCTGATTATTCTATGCTCTAGTTGATAACATTGTGATTATTGGGATGATCTCATATTTCTACAAGTAATATTGCTGATGTGGCCAATGAATTTAGTAGAATGACTCGGTTTCCTATATTTGTCTTGGATTGAAGTCATCATACTCCACATGGCTTTATATTCTTCATAAACAAAATAGACATGGATTTGTTACATCGTGCTAGACTACCTGATTGCAAAACACTACCTACTACCACTTGGGCCAATGTCAACAATATTAGTTTCAAGGCACTCCTTCATAAGTTCACTTGTTATTGAAGTATAGTTGGGCAACTCAATATTTAACCTGACTCATCTGACGGGCGTCAATTTAGCACAACCTAGAAGAACATTTCAAAGTGTTAAATGGATCCTTCGAGATTAAGGGAACTAGTATGTAACACCCCGAAAATTAGCAATTTAAAATTTTCAGAAATATAGAGGGATAAAAATAAATAATCATATTGGAGACTTCCAACACCATGTAATTATGAACCATCAACAATAATGGGCCTATAGAACACATTTGGCCCAAGGATATGAATGAACTGGACAGGGAATTACCCAGAAATTCGTGTATGTAATTATGCAATAATTAGAGAGGGCAATATAGGGTTAAAAGATGGGTGATTAGTCATGTAAGGTAAGCCAAAACCGAACTCAATCCCAATTGGTGGTTTCCTAAACCTTTGCTACCTCTTTTGGGTAAGGGAATCCCAGATTTCCTGGAAACTAGGAAACAGAGCTCGTAGCCCCTTTCCTAGTATCGTTAGGACTCTTAACAACATCCTAAAACTATAAGAACTCGTCCCTAAACTCTTGGGGAAGGTTTAACAACGAAGTTTGGGTCGTTTGGAGGCAAGCAAGAATTTCTGAGGAGCAGGAGAAAGGCTGGGAGTCCGTAGCTTCATCCCCTGTATCTTCTGTTGCATCCAGAACATCAACGGGTTTTAGATCTTCGTAAAGGTAGGTGTTCTCGGGCCAAGATTAAAGAAAACCAACACCATCATGTAATTCTCTGAGTCTAGGATCATTTGCATTGGTTTGACTCAATTTCATAGAGTATACGTTGTGTATTCGTCGGTTTCTGAAGGCTAGCACAGTTAGGGCTTTTTCTTGTTCTTCTTGTTATGCACACGATTCAAGACTGTATTTGACTAAACTTTCTTCATGAAAGTTCTTCTAATTGTCATCACGATCATCTCTATGTTGGATGTTTTGTCCAAAAATCATTCGTTAGAGAGTTAGGAGCATGATAAGAGAGTCTCTGCATAACAGTGGGATTTCGGGCTACTTTTAACTCTGTTCCTCATATGTTTTCTTGGGATTCGAGACCGAATTAGATCGAACTCTCAACATCAAAGTTCTTCTACTAGTTGTTTCTTCATCTTTCATGTTGAACGTTTTGTCCAAATGTCATTCGTTAGAGAGTTATAAGAGGCGGAAGTGGATTGCTGCACTGCAGTCCTGTGTTTTTTTTGTCTGGGAGGGCCACTGTGTCGACCTGGCCTGAGCCCGTGTCGACCTGACCTGAACTCAGGTCGACCTCCTGTCCCAAAACAGCCCAGAATGTGTTCTGGGAAGCCCTCTAGTGTCGACACAGTCCCATCCCGTGTCGACACACTCCCAGTTTGACCCAGAAAGTGCTGGGAAGCTGATCTAGTGTCGACACCACCTGTGCTAGTGTCGACACACTGTCCCATATTAGTTAGGGGGTTTTCTGGAAGCTGTCTCTAGTGTCGACACTACTTGATCTCGTGTCGACACTACTTGACCTTTTTGCCTTGTTTTTGAAGCACTGTGTCGACACCCCTGAACTAGTGTCGACACTACCTGACCAGTTTTGCGTGATTTTGTCTTGTGTTTGAAGCATTGTGTCGACACCACTTGATCTAGTGTCGACACTATCCTTACAAGATTTTTGTATAATTTTGGTCTAATCATTTCATGATGTCTTCAAGCATGTACATGGTGTTATAAGGTATGCATGGACTTAAAATAAATCAAACCATTAAAGGAAATGGTAATGATATGAATATGATTCTAATGTGTAAATTTTGATTGTTCTTATGATCCTTGGATTATCTTGTGATCTTGCTTATGGTCAATTGATAATATAATAATATGATATGAATGTGGGGATGAATACATGATTAGTATGGACATATTAGTGGTGTAAATGTTATGATTTGCATATAAGTTTCATGGTTTCATGTTTTCCGGTGTTTAATTGATCATTGTCATATGCATACATGCTAGGAAATTACATGTTCTACATATGATCTGTCTTTAGAAACACCCTCTTGTCAAGACATTAATGAATTATGAAATAAGATACGTCGTTATCCTACCTTGTTCTCTTGAGCTATTTGTCATACCTTGACTCTATAATGATCTTGTTTCCTTTTACTATGAGCTTGTCATTGAAACTCTGTGGCCATAATATGAATAGTTTGTTCGGCACAATGGGACTTCGGTCCTTTTGACCAATGCCTGTGCAATTAAGGGCCCTGTCTGGTCCTGGGGAGGAGCACCCCAACGTACTTATTAACCGCGGGAGTATGGACTTGTGGTGCGTGGCATGGCACTGATACTATAGCAAGAGTTGTGAAAATTGTGCCTTCGTTTGATATGATAAGTTTGATTTGATCTGATATGATAAGATTTGATATGATACGTCTGTTCACGTGAATACGTGGTATCTGTCTGAATATGGCCAATCTCTTTTGATATGATTCTACTCTTGAAATATCTGTCCATTGTATATGCAAATCGACATTTGATCTGATATGATATCCGTTTTACTCTGCTATTCAATCTGTTAGTATTGCATGCATTGTCATCATATTCATATGCATATCTACCTACTTAAAATGTTAATCATGTATACTAGTGCCCGCACGTTATTGAGATGTAAATCCTACTGAGCTAGTTCGCTCACCCCTATCATCCTGCCCTTTTTCAGGTAGTGATGAGGAACCGTGGAGTCGGATGGGACTGGACAAGAGTGACGAGCACCCGTCCTAGAATAGATGACAGTTTAGAAATAGAAATTGAGTAGTCTATGTAATAGTGAAACTTTTCTGGAAGTTATTTGAATAATGGACCCTTTGGTTAATTCTTTCTTGTAAGGTTGTATCTAGTTGAATGAAATGAAATCAAGAGTAACTTTGAGGATATTATGATTTGAAAAGTGTTATTATATTCAATTGTGTCTCTGCGCTATTCAACTGTGATACGTTTATTTGTATCGTTCACGTCCCCCGGTATTTATTCCGCTGCTAAATATCGGGGCGTGACAGTTGGTATCAGAGCCTGAACTTTAGGGTCCAAGGGATTAGGAACATAGAATGAAACTAGATTACACGAGTCAAATCTGTCGTACCTAATGTGAGCTTGGGTAGAGCCATGGGAATAGAAGTCACATGTGATATATTTAGATGACTAACTCACATTATTATCTTGAAGGTACTTTTTACCTCAATGGCCGCTGAACGTGCCCAGGCTAGGGACATGCAACGAACAATACAGAATTTGACTCAGGCTATCTTACAAGCCACCCAAGGTGGAGGAAACCGCGGAGCCGGTGAGCTCCACCGGAATTTCCGGAACATGGATCCGCCTAGGTTTGAAGGGAGTACTAACCCAGATGTGGCTGAACACTGGGTTAAAGAGATTGAAAGGATCTTCAAGGTTATGCAATGCACAGACCAGAACAAGGTACTCCTGGCGACTTTCCAGTTGGAAAAGGATGCTAGGGCATGGTGGGAGTCGGTAGAAGCAACCCTAAATGGACAACAACCAACATGGGCTCAGTTCATTGAGCGTTTCAATACCAAGTACTTTTCTGAGAGAGTCCAAGAACGCAAAGCAGCTGAATTTGCGGCTTTGAAGCAGGGGACTCAATGTGGCCGAGTACGAGGCCCAATTCTCTCGTTTGTCCCGTTATGCTGTTCACTTAATTGGGACAGAAAGGATGAAGGCAAAACGCTTTCTGAATGGCTTGAGGCCCCAGTTCATCACTCAACTGGCGCCAATGGACATTCAGACCTATGCCGACATGGTAAAGAAGGCCCAGTTACTGGAGGATGCCATGGAGACTGCTGAAAGAATTACGGGAAAATCTGTGAAAAGGGAGCAAGTGTCTTCTACAGGAAGGTATCAGCCGACCATTGGGAAGAAAAGGCCCAGTGGCGGAACAAATGAACCGACTGATAAAAAGCCAAAGGAGTTAGGTAAGCAGATAGTGGTGGCAACGGGAGAAAGGTGTAAACACTGTGACAAAGCTAGTCACCAGTCTGAACATTGCTGGAGAGCGCAAGGGAGATGCCTACGCTGTGGGAGCCGTGACCATAGGATCTCGGACTGTCCACTACTGAAGGAACAAGCTCCTCAGGACAAGCGTCCGAATGGACAGAAAAGGCAAGGCCGTCTGCAAGCTGTCCAGGAACCAGAAACTGCTGAAGAAGGAGGGATCGTGGAAGGTACACTTACTATTCTTTCCCGACCCGCATATGTTCTCTTTGATACGGGAGCTACGCATTCCTTCATATCTCAAACATTTGTTGATACCCTACCTGAAAAACCTGTCCCAATGAAATCAGAAATAGTTGTGTCAACCCCGATTGGTCCGGGTGCCAATCTTACAAACCATATACCATCCAGTGAAGTGTTGATTGAAACTCAAAACCTACCAGCAAATTTAATATGTATGGACATGGCGGGGTATGATGTGATACTGGGAGCAGACTGGATGTCTGAACATGGGGCTAGTATAAATTGCAGGAGAGGTCGGGTAACTTTTAGCCAGTACCCAAAAAGTGTTCACCGGGGATAGAAACCGCAGGAGATTGTCAATTATCTCTGCATTACAAGCCAAAAGGATGATGAGGAAAGGTTGTATGGCCTTTCTTGCTACTGTAGTCATTGCAAAGAAGGAAGTCAAAGTGGAGGACATCCATGTCGTCAGCGAATACGCTGATGTTTTCCCCGAAGACTTGCCAGGAATTCCTCCTGAGCGAGAGGTCGATTTTACCATCGAGTTGGTCCCTGGAGCAGCACCGGTATCAAGGGCACCATATAGAATGTCCCCCGCAGAACTGAAAGAATTAAAAGAGCAACTGATGGAACTGTTAGAGAAGGGTTTCATCCGACCAAGCACATCGCCATGGGGTGCACCTGTCCTCTTCGTCAAGAAGAAAGATGGGTCGATGAGGCTATGCATAGATTACCGACAACTGAATCAGTTAACCATCAAGAACAAATACCCTCTGCCGAGAATTGATGAGTTGTTTGATCAATTATCTAGAGCTAGATACTTCTCTAAAATAGATCTCAGATCCGGTTATCATCAATTGAGGATCAAAGGAGAAGACATTCATAAGACTGCCTTCCGAAGCAGGTATGGACATTACGAATTTATTGTTATGCCTTTTGGACTAACAAATGCCCCCGCAGTTTTTATGCAGTTGATGAATAGCATTTATCGCCCATCTTGATAAGTTTGTAGTGGTATTCATCGATGATATATTGATCTATTCCAAGACAAAGGAAGAGCATGAGGAGCATTTGAGGATTGCATTGCAGATCTTAAGGGAGAACAAACTATATGCCAAGTTAAGTAAATGTGAATTCTGGCTTGAGGAGGTATCCTTTCTAGGGCATGTGGTAACCAAAGATGGTATCGCTGTTGATCCATCAAAGGTTGAGGCTGTGTTGAAATGGGAAAGACCGACAAGCGTCACAGAGATCCGGAGTTTTCTGGGATTAGCTGGGTATTATCGAAGGTTTATAAAGGATTTCTCAAAGATTGCAGTGCCATTGACCAAGCTGACCCGGAAGGAAAATCCGTTTGTGTGGACCAATGAATGTGAGGAAAGTTTCAACAACTTGAAGAAGTGTCTGACTACTGCTCCTGTCCTCGCCTTACCCACTGAAGAGGGAGGATTTGAAATTTATTCAGATGCTTCTGGTACTGGACTGGGATGTGTCTTAATGCAACAAGGGAAGGTAATAGCTTATGCTTCCAGACAGTTGAAGGTCCACGAAGTGAACTATCCGGTTCATGACCTGGAGTTGGCAGCTGTAGTATTCGCCCTAAAGATCTGGAGGCATTACATCTATGGTGAGCAATTTAAAGTCTTTTCTGACCACAAGAGTTTGAAATACCTGTTCTCACAGAAAGAGCTTAACATGAGACAAAGGAGGTGGTTAGAGTACCTTAAGGACTTTGACTTTTCCATCCAATATCACCCTGGGAAAGCCAATGTAGTGGCAGACGCTCTAAGTAGACAACCAGGAACTGTTCTAGCTAGTATGATGCTGGGCGAATGGAAGTTACTGGAGCAATTTGCAAGTCTGAATTTAGACGTGGAAAAGAAGGAGGGACAAGTAATGATCTCTAATCTCCAGATACAATCCGGTCTGCTGACCGAAATCCAGGAGAAACAGGGAGGAGACCCACTCTTAGTTCAGATCAGGGAGAAGTTAGAACAAAGACCTGACTTTACTCTATCAACAGAAGGAAGATTATTATTCAGAGGTAGAACATGTGTCCCTGATCATGAAGAACTCAAGAAAAGGTTACTGAATGAAGCTCACCAGTCCAAATATACGATTCATCCAGGATCAACAAAGATGTACCAAGATTTAAAAAGGTCGTACTGGTGGCCGAACATGAAGAGGGATGTGGCCGATCATGTGGCATACTGTTTGACATGCATGAAAGTCAAAGCCGAACATTTCCGTACGGCTGGTGGACTGCTACCACTCGAAATCCCAGAGTGGAAGTGGGATAGTATCGGTATGGACTTTATCATGGGATTGCCCAAGACTCGAGGTGGTTTGGATGCAATCTGGGTAATCGTTGATCGATTGACTAAGTCGGCACATTTCTTGCCGATTAAGAGCACCTGGTCCGTGGATGTATTGGCTGCATTATATGTTAAGGAAGTAGTTAGATTACATGGGGTTCCATCTAGCATAATCTCAGATCGGGACCCTAGATTTACTTCACACTTCTGGAAGGGTTTACAAGCAGCAATGGGTACTAAATTAAACTTTAGTACTGCCTTCCATCCTCAGACTGATGGACAAACTGAAAGGACCAATCAAATTGTGGAGGATATGCTTCGTGCTTTGGTGCTGGATTTCAAAGGCCGATGGGATGATCAGTTGTACTTGATGGAGTTCGCATATAACAACAGTTATCAGGCTAGTATCAAGATGGCTCCATTTGAAGCCTTATATGGCAGGAGTTGCAGATCACCCCTTTGTTGGGAAGAGGTTGGGGAGAACCAATGGGTTGGACCCGACTTGATTGAGGGCACTGTCCGGAAGGTTCAGATCGTCAGGGAACGTTTGAAGATAGCACAATCCAGACAGAAGAGTTATGCAGACAAGAGAAGGAGAGAACTGGAATTTCAGGTTGGCGAACATGTTTTCTTGAAGGTCTCACCTTCAAGGGGAATACAAAGATTTGGGATCAAAGGAAAACTAAGTCCCAGATTTATAGGGCCATTTGAAATTCTGGAAAGAATTGGTCAGGTGGCGTATAGACTTGCACTACCTCCGCAGCTAGCAAACGTGCATAATGTGTTCCACATATCCATGCTGCGGAAGTACTTATTCAATGCCGATCATGTAATTGATCACGAGGACTTGGAGATTCGGGAGGACCTGACTTATGAAGAGAAGCCGATCAAACTGTTGGATCGGAAGATTCAGCGACTCAGGAATCGTACCATACCTATGGTGAAGGTTCAATGGAGTCGAGACGGAGTTACTAATGCTACCTGGGAAACAGAGGATAGAATGAAGAAAAACCACCCGGAGCTATTCTCAGGTACGAACTACACCATTACGCGTAAATTTGGGGACCAAATTTCTTAAGTGGGGGAGGATGTAACACCCCGAAAATTTAGCAATTTAAAATTTTCAGAAATATAGAGGGAAAAATAAATAATCATATTGGAGACTTCCAACACCATGTAATTATGAACCATCAACAATAATGGGCCTATAGAAACATTTGGCCCAAGGATATGAATGAACTGGACAGGGAATTACCCAGAAATTCGTGTATGTAATTATGCAATAATTAGAGAGGGCAATATAGGGTTAAAAGATGGGTGATTAGTCATGTAAGGTAAGCCAAAACCGAACTCAATCCCAATTGGTGGTTTCCTAAACCTTTGCTACCTCTTTTGGGTAAGGGAATCCCAGATTTCCTGGAAACTAGGAAACAGAGCTCGTAGCCCCTTTCCTAGTATCGTTAGGACTCTTAACAACATCCTAAAACTATAAGAACTCGTCCCTAAACTCTTGGGGAAGGTTTAACAACGAAGTTTGGGTCGTTTGGAGGCAAGCAAGAATTTCTGAGGAGCAGGAGAAAGGCTGGGAGTCGTAGCTTCATCCCCTGTATCTTCTGTTGCATCCAGAACATCAACGGGTTTTAGATCTTCGTAAAGGTAGTGTTCTCGGGCCAAGATTAAAGAAAACCAACACCATCATGTAATTCTCTGAGTCTAGGATCATTTGCATTTGGTTTGACTCAATTTCATAGAGTATACGTTGTGTATTCGTCGGTTTCTGAAGGCTAGCACAGTTAGGGCTTTTTCTTGTTCTTCTTGTTATGCACACGATTCAAGACTGTATTTGACTAAACTTTCTTCATGAAAGTTCTTCTAATTGTCATCACGATCATCTTCTATGTTGGATGTTTTGTCCAAAAATCATTCGTTAGAGAGTTAGGAGCATGATAAGAGAGTCTCTGCATAACAGGGATTTCGGGCTACTTTTAACTCTTTGTTCCTCATATGTTTTCTTGGGATTCGAGACCGAATTAGATCGAACTCTCAACATCAAAGTTCTTCTACTAGTTGTTATCTTTCTTTCATGTTGAACGTTTTGTCCAAATGTCATTCGTTAGAGAGTTATAAGAGGCGGAAGTGGATGCTGCACTGCAGTCCTGTTTTTTTTTGTCTGGGAGGGCCACTGTGTCGACCTGGCCTGAGCCCGTGTCGACCTGACCTGAACTCAGGTCGACCTCCTGTCCCAAAACAGCCCAGAATGTGTTCTGGGAAGCCCTCTAGTGTCGACACAGTCCCATCCCGTGTCGACACACTCACCCAGTTTGACCCAGAAAGTGCTGGGAAGCTGATCTAGTGTCGACACCACCTGTGCTAGTGTCGACACACTGTCCCATATTAGTTAGGGGGTTTTCTGGAAGCTGTCTCTAGTGTCGACACTACTTGATCTCGTGTCGACACTACTTGACCTTTTTGCCTGTTTTTGAAGCACTGTCGACACCACCTGAACTAGTGTCGACACTACCTGACCAGTTTTGCGTGATTTTGTCTTGTGTTTGAAGCATTGTGTCGACACCACTTGATCTAGTGTCGACACTATCCTTACAAGATTTTTGTATAATTTTGGTCTAATCATTTCATGATGTCTTCAAGCATGTACATGGTGTTATAAGGTATGCATGGACTTAAAATAAATCAAACCATTAAAGGAAATGGTAATGATATGAATATGATTCTAATGTGTAAATTTTGATTGTTCTTATGATCCTTGGATTATCTTGTGATCTTGCTTATGGTCAATTGATAATATAATAATATGATATGAATGTGGGGATGAATACATGATTAGTATGGACATTAGTGGTGTAAATGTTATGATTTGCATATAAGTTTCATGGTTTCATGTTTTCCGGTGTTTAATTGATCATTGTCATATGCATACATGCTAGGAAATTACATGTTCTACATATGATCTGTCTTTAGAAACACCCTCTTGTCAAGACATTAATGAATTATGAAATATAAGATACGTCGTTATCCTACCTTGTTCTTGAGCTATTTGTCATACCTTGACTCTATAAATGATCTTGTTTCCTTTTACTATGAGCTTGTCATTGAAACTCTGTGGCCATAATATGAATATGTTTGTTCGGCACAATTGGGACTTCGGTCCTTTTGACCAATGCCTGTGCATTAAGGGCCCTGTCTGGTCCTGGGGAGGAGCACCCCAACGTACTTATTAACCGCGGGAGTATGGACTTGTGGTGCGTGGCATGGCACTGATACTATATGCAAGAGTTGTGAAAATTGTGCCTTCGTTTGATATGATAAGTTTGATTTGATCTGATATGATAAGATTTGATATGATACGTCTGTTCACGTGAATACGTGGTATCTGTCTGAATATGGCCAATCTTTTGATATGATTCTACTCTTGAAATATCTGTCCATTGTATATGCAAATCGACATTTGATCTGATATGATATCCGTTTTACTCTGCTATTCAATCTGTTAGTATTGCATGCATTGTCATCATATTCATATGCATATCTACCTACTTAAAATGTTAATCATGTATACTAGTGCCCGCACGTTATTGAGATGTAAATCCTACTGAGCTAGTTCGCTCACCCCTATCATCCTGCCCTTTTTCAGGTAGTGATGAGGAACGGTGGAGTCGGATGGGACTGGACAAGAGTGACGAGCACCCGTCCTAGAATAGATGACAGTTTAGAAATAGAAATTGAGTAGTCTATGTAATAGTGAAACTTTTCTGGAAGTTATTTGAATAATGGACCCTTTGGTTAATTCTTTCTTGTAAGGTTGTATCTAGTTGAATGAAATGAAATCAAGAGTAACTTTGAGGATATTATTATGATTTGAAAAGTGTTATTATATTCAATTGTGTCTCTGCGCTATTCAACTGTGATACGTTTATTTGTATCGTTCACGTCCCCCGGTATTTATTCCGCTGCTAAATATCGGGGCGTGACAATAACTACGATTGTCATTTCAAACGAAGTCCCTTACTTCTACTGCCTGTGCTGTGTGATTGGGCTAGTTGTCTAAATACTGGGACATTCCCTTGTAGCATGTGTTTATCTTGGTACCAATTGCATATCATGGAGTGCAAAGAACAACCAATGATCTCACGATCTAATCTAGGAAGGCTATAGTCTCTCGCTCCATTGATGCAGAGGTGACATGGGTATTTTATATACTGGTGCCATGGTTATGGCTCAATGACATTCCCATTTATATTGTGACAATCAAAGTGCTATTTCTATGTCGTCAAATCCAATTTGTCATGGTCGTTTCAAACATATTACACTTGATTATCATTTTGTTCATGAAAAGGTTGTTGCAAGAGAACTTCAAGTTTTACATATTCCTTCCTCCAAACAAGTAGCATATATATTCATCAAGAGCTTACCCAATGGACATCATGATTTCTTTTGTTCCAAGTCGAACGTTCTTCCACTTTCCACATTCAATTGAAGGGGGGTATAGAGATAATGATAAATTTCATAATGAAGGTGCTGGAGACTTACCCAATCTTGGGTAGGGATGTCAATGGGCCGGGCTGGCCCGAAGGCCCGGTGGCCCGGCCAGTTTTATAGGACTGGGCCGCATATTTTATTTTTTTTTTAATTTTGAGCCCGGCCGGTGTAAGATTGGGCGGGCTCGGGCTTGGCTCGGCCCGGCCCGGGGGCCCGGAGGCCTGATAATTTTTTTGAAAAATAAGTGATACGTAATAATTTAATATTATAAAAATTGGATTGAAAATTATGTTGTGGAGCTATGTTTAATGACTTAATATTTATTTCATATTTGTAACAATTAGAAATAAATTTATCTAGATTAGTCTAATGTTTATTTTATGTTGTTTTGGTTCAATGAACATCAATTTTATTGTAAAAATAAATAAATAATAATAGTAATACTTAAAAAAATAAAACTGGCCGGGCTTGGGCTGGGCCTTACATAATCGTCCCGGTCCGGCCGGGGTTTCTAAAAACCGGCCTCGCCCCGGGCCGGGCCGGGCCCGGGCGGCCGGTTTAGAGACCGGGCTGGACCTGGGCCAACCTAGGCCCAGTCCAGTCCCGACCCATTGCCACCCCTAATCTTGAGGACAACAAGCAAGATGTTGGAGGTAGCCCTGTAACGATTGGGATCCGAGTCAGATCTTTGGAGATCCAAACCCAAATATGAATTTAGAGATCTGGATCTGACTTGGATCTGAATTTAGGCATATTTTCGGATCCGTGTTTGGGTTGAGATCCGAAGTCAATTTTGGATCCAGATCAGGATCCAAATCCAAAAATGTTGCATATTTTATACTTATTTAAAATATGGTAAAAAATCTGAAAAAATAAAAAATACTCAAACTATTCTGAACCACTAGTTATAGCAAGAATATATAAAAACATTCTGGTTAATCATACATAAAAAATTTGAGAAAATCTGGGAAAAAAAATATCCAAATCTGTGCTGATTAGCAAGAACATTAATAAAATCTAGTTAAACATATATAAAAAATCTGAAAAAAAAAAAACCAAATCCAAATCTATAGCAAGAACATCAAAAAATATAGTTAAACATACATAAAAAATATAAAATTTTTAAAAATCACCCAAATCTATGCTGGCTATATCAAGAACATCCTAAAATCTGGTTAAACATACATAAAAAGTCTAAAAAAATCTAGAAAAATAAAAAATCACCCAAATCTGTGCTGATTATAGGAAGAACATCATAAAATTTGGTTAAACATACATAAACAATCTGAAAATCCCGAAAAAAATAAAAAAAATTCAATCTGCACTAGTTATACAAAATTAAATAATTTAAGAACTCTTGAGTCTTAACTAGACAAACATCCTTCCATACATAACATCAAATATATACATTAAAGTCCAATTATGTAGTAATACAACATCGTCAATACAAAATTGTGCCCATAATAAAAGTTGTGTCGATTTGCAGCTATTCTAGATACAAAATTAGATAAGCTATGGTGGGCATCCTGCAAAAATTGACTCAGATCATTTACATGTTCTCTTTGGTGGCTTTCACTGGATACTTGCTAGCTTTCATTGCAAAAATTGGCATCTTCCATCTCTTGATGTACCTGTAAGATATGAATCAATAATAAAAATAATTGACTTACCAAGAAAAGACATCTTCCATCGACAAGTTCTCTTTCACTCTTTAGCACCATTGTGTTCTTCAGAGGAAACCATACTTAAGGTATGGGAATTTTAGTAGACACATTAACAACATCCAATTAGGAACTCCTGTAGCTATGCAAAATGTTAGAGCAAATCACTAGTATAATAAATACATCCACTCTGGTAATGATTATACTTAATGATTAGGCAATAAAACTCCAGACTCCAGTCACAGTTTTTATGCCTGCAAAGCAAAGGACTGCACTATGATCCTTTTTATGACTTACCTCAGCCACCATTCAAGTAAAACCAAATGGGATCTCCTATCTAAGTTTCTTGTCTCCCTGCCAGAGTTCAATCTAGCAAAACTACTAAGTTTCTTATCTCCCGGCCAGAGTTCAATCTAGTCTATGAAAGAGTTGTTTCACTGGACAAGAGACTATCAGTTCTAGAAAAATCATCTGGAAAATCAATATCTCCAATTCTGTCAAGTGTCAATGAATAATAAGCAAACAATAAGAAATCAACAGCCAGTTTTATGTGAACCTGGTGAAGAATATTCACTGATGAAGATAAAAAAAAATCAAGTAATAGAGGGTTCTAACAATGCACACAACTGGATAGAGTTTAGGATCTTATACGGTTCACCCAACATCATAAGAACATAAAATCCCATGCAAGATGCAAATGAACACAGTATAAAAACCTCGGACTTATAAATGCACCAAATCATATATACCCAATGCACCAGTCTCCATTGTGTCGCCTGTTCCTACACACCCAGTGAGTATTCCTTTTCTTTCACTGCATGTGCCCATAAAAAAAAAAACACAAAAAAATAGTCCTCGTCAGATTAGGGGAAACAACACTTCAAAAATGGGCTGCACAGATCTTGGTTCTAATTCCCTTTTATCTTTTGATTTTTTTTTCCTTGGCCATCATTATCAGACTACATTTTTAATATTTTCTCTCACTTCTATCTCTCTTTCAATTTCTTTAGTTGGCCCACAGAAGATGGAGGTGGAAAGAAAGATTATAAGGCAAAAGAGATGCCTTTAGTTGTCAGAAGGAAAGCATGCGTTCATGGATCTTTGAGGAGGAAGAAGATGGCCAAGGAAAACGACCAAGATCTGTGCACCCATGAAATGAGATTGTGATGGTGGTACAAACTGTCCATACCAGAGATTCACAGAGATCAACAACAGAGGAATCTAATCTCTGCTTGCGCGTGGGTTATTTCAAATTGTTATGGATGATCAACAAAGACCTAATGGCATCCCTGTGATACGATTGTGATGGAACCTGAAGTTCCTCATTCTGAAGCTCCGATCTACCTTTATGCGAATGAGAGAGGGAGAAAGAGAACACAAGGGAGAGGAGAAGATGCAACACCTCGAGGGGGAGATGCTGCTGTCGTCACTGATTGAAAGGAAGATGGCCACCGTTGATTGGGAAGGGATGGCCGCCGTCATCGCCAATTGGAAGAAAGACGACTGCTGTCGTCGCCGATCGAGAAGGGATGACTGTTATTGTCGTCGATCGAGAAGGGAAACTAGAAGCCCTACCTTCGCTGCTAGCCTGCGAGGGTGGGGAATTGAGGATGGCTTTTTGGCTCTTTTTTCTTCGGATCATGGATCCAAATTCCACTTTTGGATCAACCCCCGTTCGACCCAAAATGAGTCATTTCGGATCAACCCCCGCTCGTCCCAAAATGAACCATTTCGGGTAAAGGTGTGACCCAAATCTAGAATTCGAATTGGATCTAGTCGAGTCTTCGAATCAGGTGGATCCGTTGACACCCCTAGTTGGAGGAGCTGATGACTTACCCAAATTTGGGGACAACAAGGCTTACACCTATCATGATAGCAGGAATGAAAATTTTATTTTTTTATAAAATAGAGAAGGGTTGTATCATTATAAATAAGACTGGGATCCCATGGTCAAAGTTGAGATAGACTTTACGACAAATCTTGTGGATGTAGGTTGAAAACCCAACTACCTTAAATCTTCTCTCTCACTTTTTATTTTTGCTTTTATTGATGCCCTTGTATAACTGATGTCCCTCCCACGCAACACTAGTTATTTGTGCGGTTAGATCGCACTGTATCATCCACCTTTGAATTAAGATGCAAGAATTTGTCTCGAGAAAAATAGAGAGGAAATAATAGGAAAGAAAATGCAAACCGTTGCAGCAAAGAAGACGCGCCTGACAAGACAACTAAAGATTAGCCTTTGATGCCAAGCTGACTTCAAAATTCCATTAGTGGCATTTTGCTGGCTCCGTGAGATGAACCGCTCTCATTGGCCAAAGTTTAAACATTCAACAGTACGTACCAGGCTTTCCAAATTAGGAGCGTTTGGTTCTATCTTTAATTTTTTTTTCTTTTTATATAAACGTGCTTCTTCTGAGATTTGAATATGCAACCTTATTTAGTGTAATAGAAACTAATCACCAAATCACTCCTTATTTCCATATCACAATCCCTCCCCCTTCATTATTCAATTCACTTGAAAAATCAAACAGAATCGAGTGATACAAACATCTGTTCGGACTGCGAATTTATTATAATTATATTACTATTGATACGGGTCGTCACCAACCAACCTACAGATAAGCACAACGTCGGCAACTCTCCAAGCAGGATCATCCAACAGCTGTTCGACCAAACGATGAGCGGTTCCCAGGAAGAGTATGCCGATGACTTCGTCGTACCTTTATCTTCGGCCTAACGGTTTCACCCTCTCCGATTCGACCCTCGACCTATTATCCTCGGAGAGACCCGCCATGGTCGCGCATACGATCAAAGCAAGTCCAATCGCAGCCTTTAGTTGGGAAACACTTGGCTGGACTTACTCCATTCAAACCTGCGTCATAATTGGTGGAAGGGGCCGAGAATCGCGGCCACGCACATGCCAACTACGACGCACGCCCGTAAGGGGAAGTTTCCAATAAGCGGCAAGGCCCGGGATCGTGGGTACTGGTCGCTCCACGATAGCTGGCCCGAAGTATCCGGGACCTCTCCAGTCGTTCCTGCCATCCATGACTCCACCTTGCGAGAATCAAGGGCGAAGTCGTGGGCATGTCCATGAACCACCTCTGGTGACCCAGTTCGCTTGGGCCGATCCCATTTGCTCCAGCAGCAACATTTGGTGCCGTCTGTGGGAAGGCATCGAACAAAAAGCTTCTCTTCATGGCACCCAAGGGCAAGGTGGTCGCTCGTTCATCCGGCGACGAGGTCGCCCCTACTACTGTGATTGAGGAGGTGACCGGAGGAGGTTCCGGCACTGGAGAACAAGACTCGACGACATCCTCGCGCCTCGACCGCGTCGAGCAGATGCTCGCGAGTCTCCAGCAAGTGCTAGTGAGAATGGAGCAGAATCAGCAGGCTTCCCTGGCCCAGGGTGAGGCCCTAGTTTGTCCTGTGATCTAAGCTCCGGGTGCCCCTGAGGATGTTGGGGTACCCGAACATCAAACGGCCCCACCGGCTATGTCGACAAGTCATGCCGACGTCCAGCGGGTAGTGCCTATGATTTCAGCGCCAGCCCCTCCGTAGGTCGGTCTCACTCATCCAGTGACACCGGCAGTAGCTGTGGAACACGGGGTAACTAGGACCGAGGTCGCCACACTTCACGGCCGAGTCCACACCACCTCGAAAAATATGCTACTCGTTGATCCTCGGTGGAAGGACAACCTGCAAGAAATGAACCTGAAGATAGAGGCTTTATAGCACGTTACCCGCGCTCCATCTGTGGCGCGCTCCTAACTACTTCGCCATTCGTCGAGGAGATCACCTCGGCACCCTTACCAACAAAGTTGCAGCTCCCAAAGTTCCGACGCTATAATGGGACAACCAACCCTGTTCATCACCTCGACCACTTCCAGGGGCAAGTTGCAATGGTAAATATTTCTGATGCATTGAAGTGTCGTGCTTTCATGTCTACTCTGGATGACCGCAGCCTTGCAGTGGTTCAAAGCGCTCCCAGCTCGGTCCATCATCACTTCCCCGACTTGGCCCAACGCTTCCTGGACCACTTCTACAACACGGTGCAGCATTCGCTGTGCACCGAAGACTTGTGGCTCGTCGCTCAGAAAGAGGTGATGTTCTGCGACTACACCAAATGGTTCCACTGGAGGTGATGAAGGTGATAGATCTAGACCTGAGGACGGCAGTGAACATCCTGACAAGGTGTGCTCCAACGCTCTGTTCGTAGCCTCCATCGCCAAGAAGCCGCCCGTAAGTCTCTCCGACCTCCTTTCTAGAATGCAGAAGTACGTGGGGCTGGAGTCGACCCTCGGCACTGCTGGGAGGCTCGGGCGACCATCCGAGCAAGGAGCCGCAAGTGTGGAGTCTGCCGCAAAGAAACTGAGGAGGGAGGAATCGTCGCGTGGAGAGAGGCGACGAGACTCGTCACCGACGAGAATCAGACTCCGATCTTTGTCCTGATGAGTCTCGACGCGTCCGGGACCTCCCCCGCTTTGGGAGATTGCCTTCCGAGATCCTCTCCATCATCAAGAAACTGCCAGAGTTTCGGCGGCCTGAGCCAATGACGAGGCCTCCATCTGGGCACGGGGCCAACCTCTACTGTGAGTAGCACAAGGAGTACGACCACCTAACCAACCATGCAGAAGCCTAAAGATGGAGATCGCGGAGATGCTACGACGGGGATCATTGGAAAGGACGTCGTCGATGGAAGGATGAAGGCGCACACCCCGGAAGATGATCATGGAATGGTTGAAGGAAAGGGGCCGTTGTGGTCCTCGCAGGGGGCTCGGCCAGCGGTGTGACAGCGGAGAAAGCGGAAGACATACGCGTTGGCCGCAGTCTCGGCTCAGGCAGACCAGCGACAGTAGCCGAAGGAGTCATCACTTTTTCTGACGAGATATGGTCGGCCTGAGTCTTCCCCACGACGACGCGTTGGTTATCCACGCCGACGTGGATGGTATATGGGTACATCGTGTCCTTGTTGATAATGGAGTGGCGTCTGACGTCCTTTTTTATGATTGTTTCTTGAAGATGACCAACTTGACCACTGAGCTCAAACCAGTCGCTACTCCACTGTTTGGTTTCAACAGGGAGCCCGTGAATGCCGAGGGGTCTATTAAATTGAAAGTAACATTAGGCACCCGACCATGCCATGTAACGGTTGAGGTCGACTTTCTTGTGGTGAAAGTAAAGTCGGCCTACAACGCGATCTTTGGTCGGGGCCTGTTGGGAAAGTTAGGTGGAGTCCCTTCAACTTATCACCAAAAGTTGAAGTTTCCGACCCCTGGCAGGATAGGCGAGGTCGTGGGCAACCAGATCGAAGCCCGACGATGTTATGTAAATTCTATAAAGGCAAAAGAACCAGCAGTTCCGGAGTATGAGCCTGACCTTGATGAAAATGTTGAGAGGCACGAACCAGCAGAAAAAACAAAGCAAATTGCAGGGGAAAAGGGAGCCCTCGTTGTCGGCGCCGAGCTCGAAAGCTAGAGTAGGAGATGGTTGATTTCCTCGGAGGAGCGGCGACGTATTCACCTGGTCAGATGACGACCTGTTGGGGATCAACCCAGGGATTATCCAACACCACCTGAACGTGAATCCCGAGGCCTGACCAGTTCGTCAGAAGAAGAGGCGTTGTCGCTGATCGGTAGGAGGCAGTCGACAACAACTTGGCGAAGTACCTGCGCGCGAGAACGGTCCGAGATGCATTCTATCCTGAATGGGTCGCAAACATTGTCTTGCTACGAAAGGCGAACGGGAAATGACGAATGTGCGTGGACTTCACTGACCTGAACAAAGCGTGCCTAAAGGACAGCTTCCCGCTCCCTCGCATCGATCAGCTCATCGACTCCACGGCGGGGCACGAGCTTCTGAGCTTCCTCGACGCGTACTCAGGGTACCACCAGATCAGGATGGCACCTGAAGATGAGGAGAAGACATCCTTCACGACGGAAAAAGGTATGTATTGCTTCATCCGAATGCCGTTTGGACTGAAGAATGCAGAGGCGACGTACCAGAGGCTCGTCAACATGATGTTCGAGGAACATATCGGGAAGACGATGGAGATCTACATCAACGACATGTGGTGAAAAGTCGACGAATCGAGGACCACGTCCGGGACCTGGCCGAGACGTTTGACATACTCCGATGGTACGGATGAAGCTGAACCCCGAGAAGTGCATCTTCGGAATGCGAGCAGGGAAATTCCTGGCTACCTCGTTTCGAACCGAGGAATCGATGTCAACCCCGACAAAGTGCAAGCGATCATTGACATGATGGCCCCGAGAACGGTGAAGGAAGTACAACAGCTCAATGGTAGGATAACTGCCCTCAGCAGGTTCATGTCCAGGTCGGCTGAAAGGTGCAGACCCTTCTTCGAGGTACTAAGAAAGGGGCGGTTCAAGTGGACCGAGGAGTGCCAAAAGGCGTTCGACGAGCTGAAGGCGTATCTGGCCCATGTACCCACATTGAGCAAGCCGATGGTCGGAGAGGAGCTACTGCTATACCTTTCTACAACGGCATACTCGATTAGCTCGGTACTCATGCGGGAGGACAATAGGAATCACCTTCCCGTGTATTATACAAGCAAGGCCTTGCGAGGAGCCGAGCAGCACTATTCTGACCTGGAGAAGGTCGAGTATGCGCTAGTGATGGCAACGCGACGACTACGTCCATACTTCCTGCACACAAAGTCGTCGTCCTCACCGACGTTCCTATCAAGCAAGTTCTTGGTCGTCCTGAGGCCTCCGGAAGGTTGGCGAAGTGGCTATCGAGCTCGGGGAGTTCGACATTGCATTCAGACCTCGGGTCGCCATCAAGGCTCAAGCTCTCGCCGACTTCATCTCTAAAGGAACGGCAAGAGCGCCCCAGGAAGAGGAAGATATCGTCGGCGGTGGGAAGTCTTCGTTGATGTGGCGTCAAACTCACAAGGCAGTGGTGCAGGGGTCGTCCTCCACTCGCCCGTCGATCTTGTTTTAAGGTAAGCAATATGTTTCGGCTTCAATGCTTCTAATAATGTGGCCGAATACGAAGCGGTGATATCAGGTTGAAGATGGCCAAGTCCCTTGGGCGTCGAAGATCCTTGTCTACAGCGACTCCCAGTTAGTCGTCAGCCAGGTTTCGTAGGAGTTTGAAGCAAAGGAAGCCAAGCTCGCGTCCTACATGGCTGAGGTCCGAAGGCTGATGCAGGAGTTCGAGTCGGCCGAGCTGATGAAGATACCGAGAATCGAGAACTCCCAAGCCGACGCTCTGTCCAAATTCGCATCGTCCTCGGTTGAATCGGAGTCATCGGTTTTAGTAGAGGAGCTCCGCGAGCCATCCATAATACCCACAGACGTGATGTTCATCGACGTCGGGGCGACGTGGATGACCCGCTGGTAGAGTTCCTTAAAAGCGGGCTACTATCAAAAGATAAAGAAGAAGCTGACAAGATGAGAGGTGAGGGACGAGGTTTTTTCTCATCGGCGACGACTTGTACCGAAGAGGATTCAGCTATCCACACCTTCGGTGTGTAAGTCCAGCCGAGCAGAGGAGATCATTAGTGAGGTACACGAAGGCACTTGTGGATGTCATGCAGTCCTCGATCTCTAGTTCGAAGAATAACCCGACAAGGTTATTGGTGGCCGACCATGTTGAGAGAAGCTGAGGGTTATGTAAAGAGTTGCCGCCAATGCCAACTCTTTAGCAAGATTGACCGAAGCCACCCTCGGAGCTCACATCCATAACTTCCCCGTGGCCATTCGCCCAGTGGGGAATGGACATCCTCGGGCCGTTCCCTCCGCATCGGGGCAGCGGAAGTTTCACATCGTCGGAGTCGACTACTTCACCAAGTGGGTCAAGCCGAGCCGTTAGAAAAACCACTGACGCTAATGCCTGGGGTTTCATTTGGAAAAACATCATATATGCAGGTTCGCCCTACCCCGAGCAATCATTACCGACAACGGCAAGCAGTTCGACAATGTCAGGTTCCAGCGCAATTGTGAAATGCTTGGAGTGGATCATCGATTCTCCTCGGTCTCTCATCCTCAGTCTAATGGGCTAGACGAGGTGACCAATCGGACGATCTTAGATGGACTGAAGAAGAGGCTGCAGAATCACAAGGGCTGATGGCCGACGAGCTTCTTCATGTGTTGTGGGCCTATAGGACGACACCCCGAGAAGCGACCGAGAATCCCCTTTCGCACTTGCTTTTGGTGTAGAGGCCGTTACACCTGTGGATATGCTCATTCTGTCCGAAAGGGTCCTCGAGTTTAACCACGAGAGCAATGATCTTTCACTTCGCGCCGAGTTGGATTTGATTAGGAGCGACGAAGCAATGCATCGGCGAGGATGGAAGCTTATTGGCGAAGGGTTAAAAGGAATTTCGACGCCAAGATCAGACCTCGGTGCTTTAGCATGGGAAGCCTCGTCTTGCGAAAACTCACCATCTCCGACCCAAAGTCGGCTGGCGGCAAGCTCTCGGCTAGCTGGGAGGGTCCTTCCGACTGGTGGAGAACCTCGGCCACGGAGCCTACCGACTGGCCGACCTCAGTGGGGCGGCCATATCGAGAACTTGGAATGCCGAGCATCTCCGTGGTTATTACCCTTAAGATTTGTAAACGAGGTCGCTTCGGCACTCTACTTGTAAACGAGGTCGCTTCGGCACTCTACTTGTAAACGAGGTCACTTCGGAACTCTACTTGTAAGCGAGGTCGCTTCGGCACTCTACTTGTAAACGAGGTCGCTTCGGCACTCTACTTATAAACGAGGTCGCATCGGCACTCTGCTTATAACGAGGTCGCTTCGGCACTCTACTTGTTAACGAGGTCTGTTCAAAAACACATATTCGAGTCGTTTTAGCACTCTAATCATCGTCATGAAAAAGCGGTCTTTTTTAAACCAGTGCGTCCCGCTAGAATCATGGTAGACGACGTCTCGACGAGCGGACTGCAAATCGAAGTAGAAGAAAGAGATATCATTGATTAAAAATTACAACCCTTCTCGGCGACGAGCTCGAGAAGTGATAAACCTATGCGGTGGGAGGAACCTGCGAGCCCTCGGCTATAACATTCTCGGCGGCCTCGTCAAGGATCCGGTTGACGCGGCATCGATCGCCATGTCCACAACCGCTGCCGTTGCTCCGTCACCAGCGTCTTCGTCATCGCCGTCTCCAGATTCTTTATCGTCGTCACCATCAGCCGGAAGAGACGCCCTAGACAGGTTGAGGTCGGGGTACAGCTCCTTTACCCGAGACAGGCGATGTAGCCTTCCCGAAAAAGGCCAGCAACCTCTTCCTGGAGCTCCTCAACATACGATACCCCTCTATCGCCTTCTCTCACTCGTCGGCCACGAGCTGCAAAGTCTGCTCCTGTGTCCTCTTGGGGCATCGATCTCATCAGAAAGTGCTTTCTTCTCGGCCTCGAGCACGCCCTCCTCGGATTGTAAAGCGGCTCGGAGCTCGTCCTCGATCTTCTTCGCTTGCTCCAACTCCTTCAGACGGAGGGCCTTCTCAGAAGCAGTCTTCTCCTCAGCCTCGGCGAGCCGCTTATCAAAGGATTCCATCTTCACCTCGGCTCGATGAATAAATGCTTCCACTGAAGACATTTGGCCCAGGATCGATGAGTAGAAGTCAACGACCAGCCTGCATGTAGGCTTGTTCAGGGCATCTGCTTTCAGCTTGGCGGGAAGAGCTCGACGGCCCCAATCAACCGGGTCTAGTTGTATACGGCCCCATGTCGACGATGATGATACAGACATCGGAGGAGACGTCGGGTGCCGAGGACGCTTTGCTGGTCTCTCCTCTTGCTCCGGTTGAGAAACGGGGGCTGACCCACGCTCGTGAGCCGCTTCTGAAGGGTCCACGGACGGAGCATCTTCGGGGACGTGGGAAGGCTTCTCTGGGTGAGATGCAACCTTTTTGCCCCTCGAGAAGACCTTGCCTCTCGCCATCTCGAAGAGTGAGGGCCCCTTTCGTGCTGTTGGAGCCGAGGAAACGCCCTTGTCGGCCATCGCTGTAAGAAGAAAAAAGAAGGCGATAGGTCGTCAGGACCATTAGGTTATAACAAACCGAGGAGGCTGACAGAGGGACGACAAACTTTTGTGCCTTCGTCGATCAGCTCGAACAACTTCTCGGATGGTTCAAATAGGTCGGGTGGCTCCACTGCCTTTAGAAATGCAAAGTTCGAGAGCTCGGGTGCACTGAGTTTCGGTGACCCAAATGCCTTGCTTCGGACGTTAATTTCCGACCACTTGGTCGGGAAGGGCCATCCCAAGGGGCAGTAGATGAAGACAAAATTCCTCTTCCAGTCGTGGACAGAGGTCAGGAGCCGACCGAGGATTTGCCAACCTGATCTGGACGAGAAGTACAGCCAGTCTCCGAATGGCTTGATAGAAAAGCAGTAGAAGAAAAGGCGCAGGGTTGGAGGGACCCCCTCCGTGGTATAGATGGCTAGAAAACCAACAATTGAGCGCCAGGAGTTGGGAGTCAATTGTGAAGGAGCGATTCCCAACTCCAAGAGCAAAAAGATGACGAAAGGGTGGAAAGGGAGTCGCAGGCCAGCACGGAGCGCTTCAGAATAGACGCAGACCCCCCCCCCCCTCCATGATTGGTGAGCTCGGAGCTGTCGGTTGGCAAAGATGACGGCATCGGTTGGAAGAGAAAGTCCTGGGTGGGTCCTAATCCAGCGGAAGGTCTCGGAAGAAGTCTCACACCTAGCATCGGCCACGTTGTTGGCTTGACGATGAGCGCCGGAAGTATGAGCCGAAGGCGCTCGAGGAACATACTTGCCAGGGCTAACCTGCAGGACGAATGAGTCCTCGACGGGGCCCGACACCAGTGTGTCGGAGACCTCGCTAGTAGGGTTCTCACTGGCGGGATTGGGATTCTCACTAGTGGTCCTATTGCTATCAGGACATGATGTGGAGGATGAGGAAGAACCCCCAGGGGGAGAACGAGAAGGTGAATGACTCATCGCTTACCTCAGAAAGAAGCAAGCAGGGGACGAGCGGGTGTTCCCAGGAAACGAGCTGGAGGTCATCAGATCTTCGGCGAGACGTCGGATGGTCACTCGGAGGATCGCTCGCGCAAGGGCAGAAGGCGGCCTTTGTCGCAACAACACCGGCTATTTATAAGCTCGGAGGCTGATTCAATCAGACGAACGATAGGATCTCAAGAATCGCGGGAGGTCTAGATCTCACCACGTGTCAGAAGGCGATTGGTCAGGCAGAGGTCACTTGGATCCAAATGCTTGCGTCCATCGGGGAGCGCCATCATTAGCGTGGGAGTCGAGGCGGTTACGCGACGTTCAACGTCCCAGTACTGCCATTATGGCAGGTAGGTACGTTATACGACGAGATCGCGCGCGCCATTATGACAGGTACATCAATCGAGGGTGGCGCTACTATGACGAGGTACACTCAGACCTGACGGGCACTGCCGCGAGCATCATCGGGACACGCGAGCCGCTCACATTTCCACGGACGACCGAACAGTCGTAAAATCGACGAGTTAAGCTGGCTTCTCCTCGATCCAAGTATTTGTCTCGAGGAGAACCCGGGGGGCCAATGATACGGGTCGTCACCAACCAACCTACAGATAAGCACAATGTCGGCAAGTCTCCAAGCAGGATCATCCGACGACTGCCCGACCAAACGATGAGTGGTTCTCAGGAAGAGTATGACGACGACCTTCGTCGTACGTTTCCTTCGGCCAAACGGTTTCACCCTCTCCTATTCGTCCCTTGACCTATTGTTCTCGGAGAGACCCGCATGGTCGCGCATAATCAAGAGAGTCCAATCGCAGCCTTTAGTTCAGAAACGCTTGGCTGGACTTACTCCATTCAAACCTGCGTCATAATGGGTGGAAGGGCCGAGAATCGCGGCCACGCACATGCCAACTACGACGCAAGCCCGTAAGGGGAAGTTCCAATAAGCGGCAAGGCCCGGGATCGTGGGTACTGGTCGCTCCACGATAGCTGGCCCGAAGTATCCGGGACCTCTCCAGTCGTTCCTGCCTCCATGACTCCACCTTGCGAGAATCAAGGGCGAAGTCGTGGGCATGTCCATGAACCACCTCTGGTGACCCAGTTCGCTTGGGCCGATCCCATTTGCTCCAGCAGACATTTGGTGCCGTCTGTGGGAAGGCATCGAACAAAAAGCTTCTCTTCATGGCACCCAAGGGCAAGGTGGTCGCTCGTTCATCGGCGCGAGAGGTCGCCCCTACTACTGTGATTGAGGAGGTGACCGGAGGAGGTTCCGGCACTGGAGAACAAGACTCGACGACATCCTCGCGCCTCGACCGCGTCGAGCAGATGCTCGCGAGTCTCCAGCAAGTGCTAGTGAGAATGGCGCAGAATCAGCAGGCTTCCCTGGCCCAGGGTGAGGCCCTAGTTTGTCCTGTGATCTAGCTCCGGGTGCCCCTGAGGATGTTGGGGTACCCGAACATCAAACGGCCCCACGGCTATGTCGACAAGTCATGCCGACGTCCAGCGGGTAGTGCCTATGATTTCAGCGCCAGCCCCTCCGTAGGTCGTCACTCATCCAGTGACACCGGCAGTAGCTGTGGAACACGGGGTAACTAGGACCGAGGTCGCCAACCACTTCACGGCCGAGTCCACACCAACCTCGAAAAATATGCTACTCGTTGATCCTCGGTGGAAGGACAACCTGCAAGAAATGAACCTGAAGATAGAGGCTTTATAGCACGGTACCCGCGCTCCATCTGTGGCGACGCTCCTAACTACTTCGCCATTCGTCGAGGAGATCACCTCGGCACCCTTACCAACAAAGTTGCAGCTCCAAAGTTCCGACGCTATAATGGACAACCAACCCTGTTCATCACCTCGACCACTTCCAGGGGCAAGTTGCAATGGTAAATATTTCTGATGCATTGAAGTGTCGTGCTTTCATGTTACTCTGGATGACGCAGCCTGCAGTGGTTCAAAGCGCTCCCAGCTCGGTCCATCATCAACTTCCCCGACTTGGCCCAACGCTTCCTGGACCACTTCTACAACACGGTGCAGCATTCGCTGTGCACCGAAGACTTGTGGCTCGTCGCTCAGAAAGAAGGTGAGATGTTCTGCGACTACACCAAATGGTTCCAGCTGGAGGTGATGAAGGTGATAGATCTAGACCTGAGGACGGCAGTGAACATCCTGACAAGGGTGTGCTCCAACGCTCTGTTCGTAGCCTCCATCGCAAGAAGCCGCCCGTAAGTCTCTCCGACCTCCTTTCTAGAATGCAGAAGTACGTGGGGCTGGAGTCGACCCTCGGCACTGCTGGGAGGCTCGGGCACCATCATCCGAGCAAGGAGCCGCAAGTGTGGAGTCTGCCGCAAAGAAACTGAGGAGGGAGGAATCGTCGCGTGGAGAGAGGCGACGAGACTCGGATCACCGACGAGAATCAGACTCCGATCTTTGTCCTGATGAGTCTCGACGCGTCCGGGACCTCCCCCGCTTTGGGAGATTGCCTTCCGAGATCCTCTCCATCATCAAGAAACTGCCAGAGTTTCGGCGGCCTGAGCCAATGACGAGGCCTCCATCTGGGCACGGGGCCAACCTCTACTGTGAGTAGCACAAGGAGTACGACCACCTAACCAACCAGTGCAGAAGCCTAAAGATGGAGATCGCGGAGATGCTACGACGGGGAATCATTGGAAAGGACGTCGTCGATGGAAGGATGAAGGCGCACACCCCGGAAGATGATCATGGAATGGTGAAGGAAGGGGCCGTTGTGGTCCTCCGCAGGGGGCTCGGCCAGCGGTGGTGACAGCGGGAGAAAGCGGAAAGACATACGCGTTGGCCGCAGGTCTCGGCTCAGGCAGACCAGCGACAGTAGCCGAAGGAGTCAATCACTTTTTCTGACGAGGATATGGTCGGCCTGAGTCTTCCCCACGACGACGCGTTGTTATCCACGCCGACGTGGATGGGTATGATGTACATCGTGTCCTTGTTGATAATGGAGTGGCGTCTGACGTCCTTTTTTATGATTGTTTCTTGAAGATGACCAACTTGACCACTGAGCTCAAACCAGTCGCTACTCCACTGTTGGTTTCAACAGGGAGCCCGTGAATGCCGAGGGGTCTATTAATTGAAAGTAACATAGGCACCCGACCATGCATGTAACGGTTGAGGTCGACTTTCGTGGTGAAAGTAAAGTCGGCTACAACGCGATCTTTGGTCGGGGCCTGTTGGGAAAGTTAGGTGGAGTCCCTTCAACTTATCACCAAAAGTTGAAGTTTCCGACCCCTGGCAGGATAGGCGAGGTCGTGGGCAACCAGATCGAAGCCCGACGATGTTATGTAAATTCTATAAAGGCAAAAGAACCAGCAGTTCCGGAGTATGAGCCTGACCTTGATGAAAATGTTGAGAGGCACGAACCAGCAGAAAAAACAAAGCAAATTGCAGGGGAAAAGGGAGCCCTCGTTGTCGGCGCCGAGCTCGAAGAGCTAGAGTAGGAGATGGTTGATTTCCTCGGAAGGAGCGGCGACGTATTCACTGGTCAGATGACGACCGTTGGGATCAACCCAGGGATTATCCAACACACCTGAACGTGAATCCCGAGCCTGACAGTTCGTCAGAAGAGAGGGCCGTTGTCGCTGATCGGTAGGAGGCAGTCGACAACAACTTGGCGAAGTACCTGCGCGCGAGAACGGTCCGAGATGCATTCTATCCTGAATGGGTCGCAAACATTGTCTTGCTACGAAAGGCGAACGGGAAATGACGAATGTGCGTGGACTTCACTGACCTGAACAAAGCGTGCCTAAAGGACAGCTTCCCGCTCCCTCGCATCGATCAGCTCATCGACTCCACGGCGGGGCACGAGCTTCTGAGCTTCCTCGACGCGTACTCAGGGTACCACCAGATCAGGATGGCACCTGAAGATGAGGAGAGACATCCTTCACGACGGAAAAAGGTATGTATTGCTTCATCGAATGCCGTTTGGGACTGAGAATGCAGAGGCGACGTACCAGAGGCTCGTCAACATGATGTTCGAGGAACATATCGGGAAACGATGGAGATCTACATCAACGAATGTTGGTGAAAAGTCGACGAATCGAGGACCACGTCCGGGACCTGGCCGAGACGTTTGACATACTCCGATGGTACGGGATGAAGCTGAACCCCGAGAAGTTGCATCTTCGGAATGCGAGCAGGGAAATTCCTTGGCTACCTCGTTTCGAACCGAGGAATCGATGTCAACCCCGACAAAGTGCAAGCGATCATGGACATGATGGCCCCGAGAACGGTGAAGGAAGTACAACAGCTCAATGGTAGGATAACTGCCCTCAGCAGGTTCATGTCCAGGTCGGCTGAAAGGTGCAGACCCTTCTTCGAGGTACTAAGAAAGGGGCGGTTCAAGTGGACCGAGGAGTGCCAAAAGGCGTTCGACGAGCTGAAGGCGTATCTGGCCCATGTACCCACATTGAGCAAGCCGATGGTCGGAGAGGAGCTACTGCTATACCTTTCTACAACGGCATACTCGATTAGCTCGGTACTCATGCGGGAGGACAATAGGAATCACCTTCCCGTGGATTATACAAGCAAGGCCTTGCGAGGAGCCGAGCAGCACTATTCTGACCTGGAGAAGGTCGAGTATGCGCTAGTGATGGCAACGCGACGACTACGTCCATACTTCCATGCCACAAAGTCGTCGTCCTCACCGACGTTCCTATCAAGCAAGTTCTTGGTCGTCCTGAGGCCTCCGGAAGGTTGGCGAAGTGGGCTATCGAGCTCGGGGGGAGTTCGACATTGCATTCAGACCTCGGGTCGCCATCAAGGCTCAAGCTCCGCCGACTTCATCTCTAAAGGAACGGCAAGAGCGCCCCAGGAAGAGGAAGATATCGTCGGCGGTGGGAGTCTTCGTTGATGTGGCGTCAAACTCACAAGGCAGTGGTGAAGGGGTCGTCCTCCACTCGCCCGTCGATCTTGTTTTAAGGTAAGCAATATGTTTCGGCTTCAATGCTTCTAATAATGTGGCCGAATACGAAGCGGTGATATCAGGGTGAAGATGGCCAAGTCCCTTGGGGGCGTCGAAGATCCTTGTCTACAGCGACTCCCAGTTAGTCGTCAGCCAGGTTTCGTAGGAGTTTGAAGCAAAGGAAGCCAAGCTCGCGTCCTACATGGCTGAGGTCCGAAGGCTGATGCAGGAGTTCGAGTCGGCCGAGCTGATGAAGATACCGAGAATCGAGAACTCCCAAGCCGACGCTCTGTCCAAATTCGCATCGTCCTCGGTTGAATCGGGTCATCGGTTTTAGTAGAGGAGCTCCGCGAGCCATCCATAATACCCACAGACGTGATGTTCATCGACGTCGGGGCGACGTGGATGACCCGCTGGTAGAGTTCCTTAAAAGCGGGCTACTATCAAAAGATAAAGAAGAAGCTGACAAGATGAGGAGGTGAGGGACGAGGTTTTTTCTCATCGGCGACGACTTGTACCGAAGAGGATCAGCTATCCACACCTTCGGTGTGTAAGTCCAAGCGAGCAGAGGAGATCATTAGTGAGGTACACGAAGGCACTTGTGGATGTCATGCAGGTCCTCGATCTCTAGTTCGAAGAATAACCGACAAGGTTATTGGTGGCCGACCATGTTGAGAGAAGCTGAGGGTTATGTAAAGAGTTGCCGCCAATGCCAACTCTTTAGCAAGATTGACCGATAGCCACCCTCGGAGCTCACATCCATAACTTCCCCGTGGCCATCGCCCAGTGGGGGGAATGGACATCCTCGGGCCGTTCCCTCCGGCATCGGGGCAGCGGAAGTTCATCATCGTCGGAGTCGACTACTTCACCAAGTGGGTCAAGGCCGAGCCGTTAGAAAAACCACTGACGCTAATGCCGGGTTTCATTTGGAAAAACATCAATATGCAGGTTCGCCCAACCCGAGCATCATTACCGACAACGGCAAGCAGTTCGACAATGTCAGGTTCCAGCGCAATTGTGAAATGCTTGGAGGGATCATCGATTCTCCTCGGTTCTCATCCTCAGTCTAATGGGCTAGACGAGGTGACCAATCGGACGATCTTAGATGGACTGAAGAAGAGGCTGCAGAATCACAAGGGCTGATGGGCCGACGAGCTTCTTCATGTGTTGGGCTATAGGACGACACCCCGAGAAGCGACCGGAGAATCCCCTTTCGCACTTGCTTTTGGTGTAGAGGCCGTTACACCTGTGGATATGCTCATTCTGTCCGAAAGGGTCCTCGAGTTTAACCACGAGAGCAATGATCTTTCACTTCGCGCCGAGTTGGATTTGATTAAGAGCGACGAAGCAATGCTCGGCGAGGAGGAAGCTTATTGGCGAAGGGTTAAAAGGAATTTCGACGCCAAGATCAGACTCGGTGCTTTAGCATGGGAAGCCTCGTCTTGCGAAAACTCACCATCTCCGACCCAAAGTCGGCTGGCGGCAAGCTCTCGGCTAGCTGGGAGGGTCCTTACCGACTGGTGGAGAACCTCGGCCACGGAGCCTACCGACTGGCCGGACCTCAGTGGGGCGGCCATATCGAGAACTGGAATGCCGAGCATCTCCGTGGTTATTACCTTAAGATTGTAAACGAGGTCGCTTCGGCACTCTACTTGTAAACGAGGTCGCTTCGGCACTCTACTTGTAAACGAGGTCACTTCGGAACTCTACTTGTAAGCGAGGTCGCTTCGGCACTCTACTTGTAAACGAGGTCGCTTCGGCACTCTACTTATAAACGAGGTCGCATCGGCACTCTGCTTATAACGAGGTCGCTTCGGCACTCTATTGTTAACGAGGTCTGGTCAAAACACATATTCGAGGTCGTTTTAGCACTCTAATCATCGTCATGAAGAAGCGGTCATTTTTAAACCAGTGCGTCCCGCTAGAATCATGGTAGACGACGTCTCGACGAGCGGACTGCAAATCGAAGTAGAAGAAAGAGATATCATGATTAAAAATTACAACCCTTCTCGGCGACGAGCTCGAGAAGTGATAAACCTATGCGGTGGGAGGAACCTGCGAGCCCTCGGCTATAACATTCTCGGCGGCCTCGTCAAGGATCCGGTTGACGGCGGCATCGATCGCCATGTCCACAACCGCTGCCGTTGCTCCGTCACCAGCGTCTTCGTCATCGCCGTCTCCAGATTCTTTATCGTCGTCACCATCAGCCGGAAGAAGAGACGCCCTAGACAGGTTGAGGTCGGGGTACAGCTCCTTTTACCCGGTCGAGACAGGCGATGTAGCCTTCCCGAAAAAGGCCAGCAACCTCTTCCTGGAGCCCTCAGACATACGATAACCCCTATCGCCTCCTCTCACTCGTCGGCCACGAGCTGCAAAGTCTGCTCCTGTGTCCTCTTGTGGGCATCGATCTCATCAGAAAGTGCTTTCTTCTCGGCCTCGAGCACGCCCTCTCGGATTGTAAAGCGGCTCGGAGCTCGTCCTCGATCTTCTTCGCTTGCTCCAACTCCTTCAGACGGAGGGCCTTCTCAGAAGCAGTCTTCTCCTCAGCCTCGGCGAGCGCCGCTTATCAAAGGATTCCATCTTCACCTCGGCCTGATGTATAAAAGCTTCAAATGAAGACATTGGCTCAGGATCGACGAGTAGAAGTCGACGACCAGCCTGCATGTAGGCTTTTCAGGGCATCCACTTTCAGCTCGGCAGGAAGAGCTCGACGGCCCCAATCAACCGGGTCTAGTTGTATATGGCCCCATGTCGACGCTGAGGGTACAGACGTCGGAGGAGACGTCGGGTGCCGAGGACGCTTCGCTAGCCTCTCCTCTTGCTCCGGTTGAGAAACGGGGGCGACCCACGCTCATGAGCCGCTTCTGAAGGGTCCACGGACGGAGCATCTCGGGGACGTGGGAAGGCTTCTCTGGGTGAGATGCAACCTTTTTGCCCCTCGAGAAGACCTTGCCTCTCGCCATCTCGAAGAGTGAGGGCCCCTTTCGTGCTGTTGGAGCCGAGGAAACGCCCTTGTCGGCCATCGCTGTAAGAAGAAAAAAGAAGGCGATAGGTCGTCAGGACCATTAGGTTATAAAAAACCGAGGAGGCTGACAGAGGGACGAACAACTTTTGTGCCTTCGTCGATCAGCTCGAACACTTCTCGGATGGTTCAAATAGGTCGGGTGGCTCCACTGCCTTAGAAATGCAAAGTTCGAGAGCTCGGGTGCACTGAGTTTCGGTGACCCAATGCCTGCTTCGGACGTTAATTTCCGACCACTTGGTCGGGAAGGGCCATCCCAAGGGGCAGTAGATGAAGACAAAATTCCTCTTCCAGTCGTGGACAGAGGTCAGGAGCCGACCGAGGATTGCCAACCTGATCTGGACGAGAAGTACAGCCAGTCCCGAATGGCTTGATAGAAAAGCAGTAGAAGAAAAGGCGCAGGGTTGGAGGGACCCCTCCGTGGTATAGATGGCTAGAAAACCAACAATTGAGCGCCAGGAGTTGGGAGTCAATTGTGAAGGAGCGATTCCCAACTCCAAGAGCAAAAAGATGACGAAAGGGTGGAAAGGGAGTCGCAGGCCAGCACGGAGCGCTTCAGAATAGACGCAGACCCCCCCCCCCCTCATGATGTGGTGAGCTCGGAGCTGTCGGTTGGCAAAGATGACGGCATCGGTTGGAAGAGAAAGTCCTGGGTGGGTCTAATCCAGCGGAAGGTCTCGGAAGAAGTCTCACACTAGCATCGGCCAGTTGTTGGCTTGACGATGAGGCGGGAAGTATGAGCCGAAGGCGCTCGAGGAAATACTTGCCAGGGCTAACTGCAGGACGAATGAGTCCTCGACGGGGCCCGACACCAGTGTGTCGGAGACTCGCTAGTAGGGTTCTCACTGGCGGGATTGGGATTCTCACTAGTGGTCCTATTGCTATCAGGACATGATGTGGAGGATGAGGAGAACCCCCAGGGGGAGAACGAGAAGGTGAATGACTCATCGCTTACCTCAGAAGAAAGCAAGCAGGAGGGACGAGCGGGTGTTCCCAGGGAAAACGAGCTGGAGGTCATCAGATCTTCGGCGAGACGTCGGATGGTCACTCGAGGACGCTCGCGCAAGGGCAGAAGGCGGCCTTTCGCAACAACACCGGCTATTTATAAGCTCGGAGGCTGATTCAATCAGACGAACGATAGGATCTCAAGAATCGCGGGAGGTCTAGATCTCACCAAGTGTCAGAAGGCGATTGGTCAGGCAGAGGTCACTTGGATCCATAATGCTTGCGTCCATCGGGGAGCGCCATCATTAGCGTGGGAGTGAGGCGGTTACGCGACGTTCAACGTCCCAGTACTGCCATTATAGTGCAGTGGTACGGTATACGACGAGATCGCGGATCGCGCGCGACATTATGACAGGTACATCAATCGAGGTGGCGCTACTATGACGAGGTACACTCAGACCTGACGGGCACTGCCGCGAGCATCATCGGGACACGCGAGCCGCTCACATTTCCACGGACGACCGAACAGTCGTAAAATCGACGAGTTAAGCTGGCTTCTCCTCGATCCAAGTATTTGTCTCGAGGAGAACCCGGGGGCCAATGATAGGGTCGTCACCAACCAACCTACAGATAAGCACAATGTCGGCAAGTCTCCAAGCAGGATCATCCGACGACTGCCCGACCAAACGATGAGTGGTTCTCAGGAAGAGTATGACGACGACCTTCGTCGTACGTTTGCCTTCGGCCAAACGGTTTCACCCTCTCCTATTCGTCCCTTGACCTATTGTTCTCGAGAGACCCGCATGGTCGCGCATACGATCAAAGAGAGTCCAATCGCAGCCTTTAGTTCAGAAACGCTTGGCTGGACTTACTCCATTCAAACCTGCGTCATAATGGGTGGAAGGGGCCGAGAATCGCGGCCACGCACATGCCAACTATGGCGCACGCCCGTAAGGGGAAGTTTCCAATAAGCGGCAAGGCCCGGGATCATTCGTGGGTATTGGTCGCTCCACGATAGTTGGCCCGAAGAATCCGGGACCCCTCCAGCCGTTCCTGCCATCCATGACTCCACCTTGTGAGAATCAAGGGCAAAGTCGTGGGCATGTCCATGAACCGCCTCTGGTGACCCAGTTCGTTGGGCCCTTATAAAAAGGGAGAGACACCCCACACGAGAGAGGTATGCTATTCTAAGTACAAGAACTCCTAATTTCTGTCCACCCAATCTAACTTGATCATTGGAGTGTTTCCCCACCGAGGTCTCTCGATGGTTTCTGCAGGCCACAGCTCATTCACGTCGGCGTCGACTTCCTGCCTTTCGTCCCTTGGGTCTCCAACCATTCGGCTTGGGCCGATCCCATTTGCTCTAGTAGCAACAACTATTATATGAAATATAATATAATTTATTATTTTTATTATATATATAAAAAATAAAGACAAATATATAACTTTATTTTAATTATAATTTTTAATAATATAATGTCATAATACGTAAAGATTAACTATGACATCATATTTTCATCATTCAAAATTGTAAAATTTCGGTTTCAATCGAACTTGTTTCGATTTCTGTTTTCTTCATTCGCTTTGGTTCCCCTTCAATGGTTATTACCATTCGCCAATTAGAGCGTCATCCACGCGCTGACCCTCGCGTGCACAAAGTCGGCTGACACTACGAACGAATCTCGACCGTTAATATGGGATAGTTTTCAACCGTCGGATCCAGGGCTTCTGATTTTGGGTTTTCCTATTTAATTGCGGTTTCTCCCCCACTCGCACTTCTCTCTCCCCTCGGCGGCGCCTGCGGAGAAGAAGCGGAGTAAGAGAAGGGGGAGAGGGCGGCCGCCGGCGAAGATGGTGCAGAGGCTGACTTACCGGAAGCGGCACAGTTATGCCACCAAGTCCAACCAGCACCGGGTTGTAAAGACTCCCGGTAAGACACCGCCCGCCGCTGGCCTCCTTTCCCTTCTGTTGTCTTCTGCTCGTCTCGTGGAGTGTCAGAAGGGATCTGATCGGTGTTTTGCAAGCTATTCTCTTTGTCGGCTAAATTTTTCTGGGTCTTTCCCGTTTTAGTCGATTTTCGTAAGGACGCCGGTGAAGGCACCCGGGGATCTCAACACTACGGTGTTGGTCTTCCTATTGATCGTGGACAGTTTTTGTTTCCTGGTTCCATGTGCTATTAGCCAGCCTGAAATTTGAGATTCTGTCTGATCTTTTGGCATTTTGTTTTGCACCCGAGGAGTGGCTATCTTTATGGTTTTTTCGTCTGATCGGTGACAGGTGGGAGACTCGTCTACCAGTCGACGAAGAAGAGGGCCAGCGGACCGAAATGCCCGGTGACGGGGAAGCGAATCCAAGGGGTATCGTACTTGTCCTTTTTTTTTCATTTCTAGGCGATTTGCTGTTCTTGGCTTTGGTGACTTGTGCTGTAGTGGGTCACATGCTTTTATGTTGCTTTCACTGTTCGTTCTCTACTTTTCTGTTTAAGTTAATGCATGTGGAAGAATGTATGCATCTGTGTATCGAAATGTCTGCTTAAGTAGATTTCTCGATGGATTCGCCCTTGTTGCGTGAAGATCTTTTATCTATTGATTGCGTGTGAAATCATTTACTCTTCGTCGTACCTAACCTAATGCAGTCGTTTGTCATCATCAATTTATCTCATTTCGAACTGAACTCATGTCTTGTGGATGCAAAATCTCGCTACTCCCCAAAGTGGCATGCCCTCTTAAATTGAATGTAAATTGTACTTATCTTTTTTTCTACCTTGCATTTATAGGTTTCTGGTTGTCAGAATGTCTACCTTGGTTCATTTTGGCATGAAGATCCTCGAATGTGCTTTACGTCAGTAGCTTTTGATGGGTTATTCATAGGACTTCTTTTACAATTTCTCACTGTAATATTCCAGATGATTGAATATTGCAGTTTAAACCCAACGTACTTGAACCAAGGTTTGCCGTGAACCAAGGTTTGCCGTGCCGGGTGACTCGAATGGATCGAAGTGTACTGGTTGATCTCATTATAAAAAAATAATAATAAAATAATACGTAAAGAATGAAACAGATTGGATCGAATCGACTGTGCCAAGGGCTCGCCAAGTCGCACGATACGATACGGCCATGCCGCTACAATATATAGCTGCGCGGCAAACTTTGATTTGAGCACCTCGAAGAAAATGCATCCACATATGATCTCCTAACTTTCTTTTTTGTGTTAAGACACGAGTGTGTTTTTAGATGCATGGAATGAGTGAGATAACATTTGAAATCTAAGAAGTGTTTCACCGAAATAACGTTAGTTTGGAAAGTCTAGTTAGGCAAGCCATTTAGCTACACACCAATCCCTCCTATAAGAAGTGACATTGGAATTTCACATCTTTTAGATGCATTAAGAGAAGGGAGGAGGAATCAATTGTTTGGCATCATTGTTTTCATTGTCTTCTAGTAGATTATGTATTTTTTTAATCAATTAGATTTTTGGAGGTATTTTCTTCCATTTTCTGGCAAAGTTTAGCCTAAAATGAGAGAAGTTTTATAGAACGGCAGTGATACTTACTCTATTATATGGTATTGATGTTAGACAGTGTAAAAGGAGCACATTAACAAAATGTGTGGTAGTAGATGAGGATGCTAAGATGGATGCGTGATAAGAATAATAGAAGATAAGATTAGGAATGAGCGCTTCCGTGAGGATTTGGGGATAGTTTCCAATTGATAGGAAAATGAACGAAAATAGGCTTTGCATTTGCTATCCCGATCATGATTTTCCTACCCCCTTAGGTAAAGGAAAGGTCCTTCTCTTTTGGGCCGGTTGTGGGCGAGGAGGGATTCGAACCCCCGACACCGTGGTTCGTAGCCACGTGCTCTAATCCTCTGAGCTACAGGCCCCTGGTTTGGACACGTGTAGCATCGCCCTAACCTGGCGTCGGTTAAAAGATGTGACCAAATCTTAGTAGATGTCAATAAAAGAGTTGGGGGAAGGCCTAAAATGAGATGATGCGATGTTATTAGGATGGATTTAGATTTCTTGAGTTTAAACACGAATATAGCACTTGATAGAAATCTTTGACGGAAAAAGATTCATGTAGCTGACCTCGAATAATGGGATAAGGTTCTGATGATCATGATGATGGTCTGGCAAAGTTTGATTTAAAATTTATGCCTCTATAAGTTGAATGAGATACAAGAGTGCATCACCTTAAAGCCGTAATCCATTCATTTGAGGTCAGATCCATGGATTCTTTCCCGTCTTTCTATTCTACCATGTGCAGTGATGCGGTTAGACCAGTACAGTTTATGCCTTAATTCTCCTACATTGAACCTTCTGATTTTAGCTCTTCCTTGCAGAATTACTTCCATTTTCCATGTGAATTTTATCAAGCCTTCCAACTGCTGCCAAACTTGCAACAAGGTTTCATGTTACTGGTTATATTGATGGCTTGCAGTTCCATTTATAAAAATCTTCAAGATGACTGCCAATGCATTTTTTTTCATATTTTGCCTTTGGTGTCTATCGATAATTAAGTATTTAACTTTTGCATGGAGACCCAACATATTTTAGTTCACTTCTTTGTTCAATTGGTGTTTTCTTAAGCATGCTGTGTTTGCTATGAAGATCAGGCCCTTTGTTTGAATTTTTTTTCCATCCTTGGTTTAAACTTTAAAGTGCCAAAATTTACAATGTCCAGATATGGACATATTTTTTCTCTTAATTACAGGGTTTTTGTATCATGTCGTGCTTGTTATCTAATGATTATTGTTTTCTTTTTTCTTCAGAACTTGTTTCTCTTATTTTCCTGTTCTTCTGCGGATCAAGGTACTATTGTACTTTGATACACAAGGCAGATTTTTCCTTTGAAAAGTTTTACACCAATGTCTTCCCAGGCGTTCATATGGAATAATTGGGGGGAGGGGGGGGGTACTGTGTTCTATTTGCACTTGCATCTGGTGTCCTTGAGATAACCTATAGTTGTGCTAATTGCTAGTTGATGGTGAATATTGCCAGAATTAATCGATGCATCAACATTACTTTCTAATTCTCGGATTGGCTAGTCAATGAACGTATTGCCTAGATGGGTATCAATTATACCGCATTGCAAGATTGTTGCATGTAAGGGAAAGATTTATTTCTGAAAACATACTCTGGATTCTGTAGTCAGAGTCTGTGATATTTTGCCTTTGTATAGATTTAAATGCATTGCTTGCTGTCCAAATAACATCCACTTATTTTGAGTATTGTTGAAACAATAATTTGTAGTTGCATTGTTCGTCTTTCTTGTCTTTTGTTACCCGCTCATTTGATTTGTATATACCTGTCTTCTTGAGGTTTTGTATTATTATTTTAAGTTCTCAATGCTATATATATTTGTGACTGGCTTTTTCTTTGTCCTACCGAAAGACTAACTAATTACTGGATATCAGATTCCTCACCTGCGTCCTACTGAGTACAAGAGGTCAAGGCTGTCCAGAAATCGTCGGACTGTCAACCGGGCCTACGGTGGAGTTCTGTCGGGGAGTGCTGTCCGTGAAAGGTAGGTCTATCTCTCAGACATTTCTGTATAATGATGCTCGTGGTGATGGAACTCAGCCGACTGCTTGGTAAATTTTTGCTTTTGCTGCCTCCATAGGATCATTCGGGCTTTCTTGGTTGAAGAGCAGAAGATTGTAAAGAAGGTCTTGAAGATCCAGAAGGCAAAGGAGAAGCAGGCTGCAAAACAGTAAAAAGGAGAAAAGCGAGAGGAAGCATGAGCTATGTTCTGCTCGAGGGAAATTTTGACGTTTCCATCTTGATGAAGTCTTGATCTAAAAAAAAATGTACTTTTGGTCTTCAGGTGGACAAATAGATTGTTCTATTGCTTCTGCACATTGTTTGCTCCTGTTTAGACTTGACTCTAGTTACAATCTTGTGGAGTGTTTATGTCCTCCTTTAATATATGTTTGCTTCAGAATTTTAGGCCCAAAGATTTTTTGTTTATTTATTATTGGTGCTTCAAGACTCATTAGTCTAATGCGTGCCCTGGAGGACGTGAGGTTCCTCGCCGTGCACCTTTTCCGGAGTAAAGGGTGGTAATCATGAGTTTTATATATGACAAGTATCCTTGGTCTTATGTCTTGAACAATCGGTACAACAATTTGATATGGGGATTGAATCGTCTCGCTGCTCTGTAAAGTCCTTCAGCATACTGGGTCTTTGTTACACAGCTGCACAATGGAGGGGATATATGATACTCCTCATTTACCTTGGAACACCCAATTTATTCCGTCCAGCATGAACTGAAGATGGAGCAGCTTGCTTTTCGATTTCATGTAAAAAACCAGACTTAGAGAACATTTAATGTGGTGAGATAATTATCTAAAAATTTATCCCCCGGATTATTAATCTGAAAATAGAAAAAGCATATCGAGACGATCAGATCCGGAGACAAATGGTTTCGGTGGGACAATACAACGCCAAGCTCTAGACTCTGATTTGATTATACAAAAATCCATGTCTTGAAACGTTTTCTGATTAATTACGGAAGAATATACTGCATGCGGCGATCCGTCTGAATACGCGCCTTATGCGACGGTGTTATTGAAGTAGTAATGAAGCCTGAGACCGGAGTATGTATGGCTCTCCTATACGGGTCTCCCTCTTTAATCACGAGCACCTCCTCCTTCATGGATGGATACTGGATTGTGCTGGAGGATCGTGGAGCTCTTCTTCTTCTTCTTCTTCTTCATGAGGTTGTCTTCTTCTGCAAGCTCGCAGGGCAGGCACCTTGGACCATCACAGGCCAAGCTCGACCCTGGTGCTGAAGGAGCTTTTGCCCACCAGGGCACGTCTCATGGAGCGTGACTTTAATTCCGTCGTCTCTGCTATGAAGATGCCTTGAGATTACTTGCAACGAAGATCTAGTGTGGATCGTCAAACGCAGTAAGCATTTTATATACCACAACAGAGTTGAATGAGAGTCCCTTTCCGCAGCCCATTTTGGTGGGCCAATTAACCAACAGGTGGGGGTTACAATCACTAAAAATCCCTTGCGTGCCTCAACGTCTCACCCTGGGGTGACTTGAGAACGAGGGTGTGGCGGAGGCCGGGTTGAGCAACTCATGCCTAGGTCCGGGTGTGGACCTACCAGCGGGTGTTGCTGAGTTGTTCAGCAGGGGGACTATATCTTGTGGTGGGTTATACGGAAGGATGATGTCCTTACATAACAACTCGAGTTTTGACGTATTGGTAATGCTTGAGATCCTTTATATTTGGTATCAGAGTAGGTCGCGGGTTCGATTCCCAAGGGTACCACTGGGGGGGAGATTATTGGGCAGCATACTCCGAGGCATGTGCGTGCACCAGCATCTCACCCTAGGGTGACCTGAGAATGAGGGTGTGGCGGAAGCCAAGTTGGCCAAGTCATGCTTAGGTCCGGGTGTGGACCTGCCTGCGGGTGTTGCTGAGTTGTCCAGTAGGGGGACTGTACGCTGTGGTGGGTTATAAGGATGGTATTCTTACACAACAACTCGAGTTTTGATGTAATGACATTACCTGAGATCCTATATACCATATTAATGAATAATTCATCCCGATATATTTATTTTGGTGATAACAAATCCATGAAAAATATTTGACAATAACATTTTTTAAGTTTGTCAACATGACACAATTGCAATTTCTCTATTTAAAGGACACTTGTAAGTTAAATAAACTCAATTAAGTTAAAATCATTTTCGTATGAATATCCCAAGTCCACATCCATTGCTAAGCATGTTTTTCTCTTGATTAGTCGAACTTCTACTTCATCATATACGAAGCTAATTTCGTCATATCCGAAACTTACTTCTTCATATACGAAGCTAACTTCGTCAAGTATGATTTTTGTCGTCATCAGTCGAAATTCTACTTCATCATATTTGAAGCTTGTTTCGTCATATACGAAGTTCTACTTCATCATATCCGAAGTTTACTTTGTCATACACAAAGCTAACTTCGTCTTGCATGGTTTTTGTTGTGATCAGTCGAAGCTCATTTCGTCATATACGAAGTTCTACTTTATCATATCTGAAGTCTTATACGAAGTTCCACTTCGACCGTCTACATTGTTTCTTGACCAGTCAAATTGGTATATTGATTACCGTTAGACATCGATTCCCTTAAACCTTGATTGCCCTTAATATCGATTGCCTTCAGACATCGATTGCTGTTAGACATCGATTCTCTTAAACATCGATTGCCTTTAGACATCGATTGTCTTTAGACATCGATTACCTTTAGACATCGATTGGCCTTAGATATCGGTGCCTTCATCCATCGATTCTCTTTAAACAATAGATTGCCATCTCATATTGACTGTCTGTATCATATCGATTGCTTCCTGCATATCGACTGCTGTCTTACATTGTTTATCATTAATATTTTTATTATCTTTATCAGAACGATTATCTATGAAGAATTCAATTGATGAAGAAATATTATGGATATACTTTACTGTTGTGACCGTGGGTTATAATGTTATTCAAAATCCTTATTGTTTTAATGGTATGTAATTCAAATCTCCCGCCGTTTGGAGCATATCTTTCTCATGTAAGCATTCAAAGATATCTGTCTATGGTATGGTCAGTTACTGGATAAAGTTCCCATGCCAAACGTCCTTTACCATTTACTATTTTCATGATATGTCTTCTTATGTTTTATATGGTGACAGAATGGAAATATCTATTTCAGTATAACATCTTTCTGTACTTGTTCAGAACATGACTGACGATATCTCTATGTCTCTCTATGTATCCTAGCATTTAATGCGTACAGGTTTCTGATAGTCACATGTTCCTATAGCGTAAGACTTTCTACGACTATGTGGAAACGAGCATCGAGAAATGAGAGACAACGAACATCTCAATAGATATCTCCTCTGTATGAAGATAGATAGAAGCACACTTGATCCATAGAGGAAGAGCGAAACACTGAGCGATCCATCCATACAGAGCCAAAAACAAAAAGAGAAGAACAAGTGTTAGATAGCAAGATTGAAAGAGCAAAAGAAAGATCTTGTGTTCAAGCTGCTCCTTGTGCTCCTCGATGCTCACTCTCCTTGAAGCTTCTATTCTTTTTCTTTGGAAAGAGTATGTTCAGTCTGAGAGGATTAATCTTCTTTGTAATCTTTTCTGAACCCCCAAACTGTGCCTCAGACCAAAGCTCTTTGATTGTTCATACAAGCTTGGTCTAGGGGCTTTTTGTAAAATCTTTCTTACATGTGTTTTCCTCTTTGGGTGTGAAGAGAAGGCTTGCTGAGCAAGTTGTTGTTCCCCTTGTTAAAGGGATGACCTTCTGCTACAAATGGTTGTTTACCTCTTTGGATTTGAAGAGAAGGCCAGTGGGTGCTGGATGTGTAAGTGTCCTTAAGGAAGACTGTACCCTTGTTAGTGAAATCTCAAGAGTTTGCTTGAGGACTACACGTAGGACTCCTAGTAGAGGAGGTCGAACCAGGATAAAAATCCTCTTGCATTGTATGACTACTTTTGTTTTATTATCCGCCGCTTACTAACCTTAACTTCTACATTTAGTTTCTATTTTAATTATCCTTGACAAATAATAGTTAAAGAATTATTTTAAGTAATCCATTCACCCCACTGGGCTTGAAACTTGGTCAACAAGTGGTATCAGAGTCAAGCTCTTCACATCTTCCGATGCTTACAAGTTGTATCAGAAAAGTACAAGTAGATCTCACGATCTAAAGAGCAAAGATAATGGCAGCCAATGCTATATAGAGGGACAGTCTGTCAACATGCCTCCATTGTTTGATGGAGAAGACTACAACTATTGGAAGACTAGAATGAAATTCTTTCTCCAAGGATTGGACTATCAACTATGGAGCATCATAGAAGATGGAGATCAGATAGTCTTAAACTCCAAATAAAACTAGATTGAAAACGACAAGAAACTTCTATCACTAAATAGAAAAACCAAATGCATACTATGTTGTTCCTTAAGCAAGAAGGAGTTCAACATAATTTCAGCCTAAAAATCTGCAAAAGAGATGTGAGATAAGCTGAAGCTCACTTATGAAAGAATAGATAAAGTAAGAGAAACCAAAATAGACATATTGGTAGCACAATATGAAATTTTCAAATGCATTCAAGAGAATCCATCTCCCAGATGTACAGTCGATTTACAAACATCACCAACAGTTTGGCTGGACTTGGGAAAAGATATGAAAAGGTGATATGGTAAGAAAGATTCTAAGATCCTTACCAACTCTATGGACTCCCAGGTCACGGCCATAGAGAGGAAGTAAATGATCTCATGACTGTGTCTCTAGAGAAGCTAATTGGGTCTCTAATGGCTCATGAAATAAATATGGAAAGATTAGGAGAAGGCTCATCAAAGAAAAGAGTGAACAACGCTCTGAAAGTAGAAGAGGACACATCTGAAAGTGAGTCAGGTGATGAGAAGAGTGAGGTAGACAGTAAAGAAGAAGCACTTCTTTCCAGATGACTGCAAAGAATTCTGGCAAAGAAAAAGTATCAATAGGAAGAAGAAACTTCAATAAAAACAAAGAGTATAAGAAGCTTGAGCCAATCTACTATGAATGTAAGGAGTCTAGACATCTCAAGACTGACTATCCAAAACTAAAGAAAGTTGAATACAAGAAGAAAGACAATGCGAAAAAGTTCAAAAAATACAAAAAAGAAGGTTATGATTGCTTCCTGGAGCAATGAAGGAGACTCAAGCAGTGAGTCAAACTCCAGTGAGGGAGAAGAAGAAAAGGCTAACCTAGCCTTTATTGCCAACCTTGATGACAAGTAAACTTTGACACTTCTTTTAATTCATGTAATGATTTTGATTCTGATAATCTGGAAGAAGCATTTAATGAATTATATGAAAAATATAAAGATGTATGTAATCACTTAAAAACCATTAATAAAAACTTTGTGTGTCTTGAAATAACAAACTCAGACCTAAAATCTGAAATGGAACAACTGGAAAAATAAATTTAAGAATTAAAACATAGAAATGAGTTATTATGTGATGATGTAAAAGAGAAAAATAGCAAAATATCAAGCCTTGAAAACCAAAACATTAAGGACAACTCTAAGGAAGGAATAGAAACTCTAAAACAAAAAAATGATAAGAGCTACTATTGAAAAATTAACAAATGGAAGATCATCCTTAATATTAAAATGTGTAAGAAGATCAGGTAAGAAAAAATTGTTGAACCACTCTTATATTTTATCCTCTTATTTTGATGATAACAAAACTCATGATTAACTTAAATATCTTGACTATATTTAATATCATGTTTTCCTCATAAATATAACATACTATAGCACTATCGTTTCATGATTTGCACTGGAAAGCTCAATCGATTGTTGTTCAATGCATATCGATTACTAAGTGCCACATCGATTGGAGAACAAAGGTTCCATCGATTACTATTAGAATAACATATCGATTAGTGAACTTTTATATCGATTGCTGGTCTTACTTCGACTTCCAAGAAGTCAAAGTTAAATGCTGATTGTTGAACAACCTGAGACCCACTCCAACTCTTAAGAAGTCGAAGTGTGATATCAATTGATGACCAAACCGATTCTACTCCGACTTCTCCACAGTCGAAGTATCACTCCGACTTCTCCAAAGTCAAAGTGTCTTCATGAGTCGATGTTGGCAGTTGAAGTAGGATATCGATTGCTGACCATTTCCTCATCAGTCGAAGTTTCTTCATGAGTCGATGTTGACAGTCGAAGTGTATATCGATTGTTGTTGTTTCATATGGATTGCTATTATGATTGAATATCGATTGCCCTTGTGAAATATTGATTGCTTTTAAATAAACATCGATTGTCTCTACAATCAAATGTTTCAAAATGATTGTGCGCCAAATGAAAGTTCATATGTTTAACTTATTATTTCTCTGTCTAATTGAAGATCTTTCTGTTGTCTATCCTTTAGGGTAGGTGAGATGTTGTCAGTAGGAAATATGGAAGTAAGGCAAGGTATGGGCCTCCTATCAGAAGACCTTTTTAGTCTAACTTTGTCTTCTGTGCCTACAGACATCTAGACTTGCCTCTACACCAAGTGTTTGTTAGACAGAAGGAGAAGAAGAACAGATGATAAAGAGTCTCAACAGATCCAAGAACTCCAATGGCTATACTTTAACGGATCTATCTTTCTGCTCCATAAAAGGATGAAGCAAAGCTGATGAACAAGACATTGAGCAAACCTGAAAATCATTCAAGAAGTGTACATCCAGTGAGAAGCCTCAACACCATACACACTCAAACCAAGAGAGAAAGAGCTCGAGCCCAAGAAGAAGTGTGCGAGCAAGCAACCATCTGAAGTCTTCAAGCATTCAAGCTTCTTTCCTCTCTTCACTCTCTCTGTGCATCATTGTAAATCTAGGGGAGAGTCTGTGAGCTGAAAGTTTGAGTTCCTTAGTGTTCATCTTGTATAGCTCTTAGTCTCTTCTTCTTTTCTAAGAAGACTTGTGTCCAGCTATAGGACTATATACAGTGTTCCCCTTCCTATGTGAAGAGAAGGCTAGTGAGGTGCTGGTGGATT
>JACBKR010002422.1:0-35028 GCA_014218235.1 Colocasia esculenta
TCACTTAATCAACTTGTTATTCATCTAAGTTTTTCAACTCACTCAATTCTAATCAGATCTGTAGTTCTTTCACTGATTATATTACCTCTGATTCTAGATAATTTTCAAATTACTTAAGCTTCCGCAAAAGTGGCTAAGATCTATTCATTCCCCCTTCTAGATCTTTTCCATTCATTAATATCGATCCTTCATTACAGACACCAGTAGACGTACTGAGCCCCAGCTAGTCCTATTTTCCAGTGCCTCACTTTAGGGAGCTCGGGCCAGAGTCCCTAAAGGTGCCAAGCATGGGCCTGCGGTAGTGTGGTCCGCAGGAGGTGTGTTGTTCGTCTCCACAGTTTTTGGCTTGTTGTGGTGGAGCGGCAACTGGACCTTTCGTTCGTGGCTGCATGACTGAGAGGTAGTTCTGTGTGGTTTGTCGGGGGGTTGCTGGTATCTCGAACCAGTCTTCGAGACCTGAGTGTGGCATTCTTCTACTTTAGCTCGTACCCTTGGACGAGGTTTGCCATTTATTTTTAAATGTTGATCATGTTAATAGCATGAGATAAATGTTATTTACAACTTTAATATCCTGCGTAGCTAGTTCTATAATTGCCTAGTGTGGTTTCGTGTGTTCTGCACTTTGTGAGTTGGTTTTGTACGACTTTTGAGGGAGTTTCCCTACTGAGCTAGTGACTTGCGAGGCTCACCCCTACCCTTTCAAGTGAGGGAGAGCAGGAGGCTTCCATCCCTTGGCCTAGTTTGGAGCCGCACCGTAGTGGAGTTGGGTCTGCACCACCAGCAGTGTAATCTCTTCTTTCTGTTCACCTCGTGGTATGCCCCAGGTTGCTGTACTTTGAGTTGACTTCAATTGAGAATGGCTATGTATATTTCATGTAAATATTTGTGAGATGTGGCATCTTATATATTTGAGCTGTTTTCCTTTATATTTCTACGGACTTGTGAATGGTATCCCTTGCGAGGCTTCGACTCGTTCGCGGGTGGCGGAGTCAAGTGAAGCTCGTTATTAGGTTAACGAGTTTGAACGACGAGGACCACCACAGTTGTATCAAAGCAAGGTCCGTGTGAATATAAAGGAATCGGAAATTTACATAGCCTGGTCTCTACTTTAGTCCACTGCTAGTAGTTTACCCTGGTTTTCGTATTGATTTGTTATATGTTGTGTGATTGGAATGATGGTTGTGCAGGATCAGAAATGACAGACAGAAGAGATTGGGGAGGTAGTGGAGATGAGCTAGAGACACTACACAATAGATGATTGAGAGACTATGGGAAAGCATTACAGATATTCAGACGAGACTGGACCAGCAGGCACTAGTACAGCCAGCAGTTGTGGGGCCGCAGATTGTGGGGAGGCAGTACCAGTAGCACCACCCCCACCACCACCAAGAGTCGAGGTACCACCCATTGTACCCATTCTCCCAGCAGTACCAGTATGACCAGCCATTGTAGAGAAGTCTACAACACTTATGGAGAGGTTCTTGCGGTTGCAGCCACCAACTTATTCCAGAGGCCCTAATCCAGATACAGTAGAGCATTGGGTGCATGAGATAGAGAGAGTCTTTGTCAGGTGAGGTGTCTGCAGGCAGATAGAGTGACTCTAGCTACTTACCAGCTGTGAGGATTTGCACAGGAGTGGTGGAGATTGAAGATACAGACAGTGTTTGCTGGGAGGATAGAGGACACCATCACCTGGCCAGAGTTCTTGGGGGTATTCAATGATACCTTCTTCCCAGTTATGATACAGTAGGCCAAGAGGGAGCAGTTCAGGACATTGCAGCAGGGGAATCTGTCAGTATTATAATACCAGATGAGGTTTATGGCATTGAGTAGATATGATCCATATGTGGTTACAGATAATGCTATGATGGTGGAGTATTTCATTAGAGGACTGCGACCAGAGCTACAGGATGCAGAGATTCCCTTTATGTGCAAGAAAGTGGAGGAAGCAGCACAGAAGGCAGCTATACTTGAAAGGATTGTTCAGGCTAGATAGTCACAGACAGGAGGTTTAGGCAGTTTTCGACACAGCAGTCCACAGGTATCAGCAAGGGTAAGACACCCTCAGGAGCATCATCATTGTTCAGATTTGCCAAGTGGGGTAATAAATTGAAGAAGATATTCAGAGGAGGATGAGGTGGTGGTAGGTAGCAGAGCTTCCATCCGGGTTTCTAGCAGGGCCGAGGTTTCAGGCCAGCTCCAGAGGAGTTGCAGTAGAGCACAGCAGGGCAGCTGCATCTTTTCCAGGTTTTAGGTGTATAATTGTGGGCAGTGAGGGCATTTAGCCAGAAATTGTCTGCATCCTCGGGAGTACAGCTATGGCAGAGGGTTACAGCAGCAGCAGCAGCCATTCCAGGAGCCAGCAGCAGAGCGAGGTAGAGGTGCACCTTTCCAAAGAGGGCGAGGTTGAGTTATGGCTATCACCAGAGCACAAACAGAGGCATCTAACTTGATTGAAGGTATATTACCTCTTTTTGAATTTTTTGCTAGAGTGTTGATTGACCCGGGTGCATCGTATTCGTTTATTTCCAAAGATTTCATGGATAGTATGGTACATCCCTTAGAAGAGAGGCAGTGTGAAATGATTGTGGAGGTTCCTTCTGGTGGTTTTATGCTCACTTCTTGCTACTTAGATGATGTTTTAGTAGTAGTACAGGAAATCAGTTACCAGCAAGGTTGTATGCACTTCAGTTGAAAGAGTATGATGTGATTTTTGGAATGGATTGGCTAGAGGCCTATGGGGCAGTGGTGGATTGTAGGAAGAAGAGAGTTAAGTTTTGTCGACCCGGTGGAGATGTGTTTGAGTTCTAAGGTATGTTGTTTTACACTCCTAAGTTATTATTTCTGCACTTAGGGCTAGGAGGTTGATTAATGCAGGGTGTGTAGCATACCTTGCTTCAGTTAGTCTAGTTGAGTCAAGTAAGTCTGTAGAGATGGTACCTGTAGTCAAAGAATTTGCAGATGTGTTTCCAGAAGAGTTGCCAGGGTTAGCTCCACATAGGGAGGTGGATTTCACTATAGAATTGTAGTTAGGCAGTATGCCTATTTCAAAGGCACCTTACAAAATGGCACCAGTAGAATTGAAGGAGTTGAAGAAACAGTTGCAGGAATTGTTAGAGAAAGGTTTTATCAGGCTCAGTCATAACCATGGGGAGCACCAGTATTATTTGTCAGAAAGAAAGATGGCAGCTGTAATCACAGGGATTGTACCCCCCTCAACACAGACATGAATATCAAATATGATAATATGGAAAATAGGATGTGATCGCCACCTAGAGTATTGCCAAATAAAGATAATAATGCGGGCTAACTACTCTAGGAAAGGGGGGAAGAGAACGGAGGAGTACCTAATGTCGCGGTCATCCGGACGACCGCGGCAATGCTGAGAACGCGTCGCCATTGCCAGCCGCGTTTCTTGTCGCGTCGCCTTCCTCCGTCGCGTTCTCTTCTTGTGCGGGAGATGATGGATGGGACCTTCTTCTCGTACTCCAGCCAGACATAGGATGAGAGCTCCTCGTGGATCTTCGCTTGGGTGCCTGCCAAAACAACGAAAACAAGAAATAAAACCCTGTTAGACTATGTTAAGTGTAGTAGCTATTCTTAAATGAAAGAAAGATATGGAGCATGGAGGGAACGGACTTGGGGGTGGTTTTTAAACCCCTTGGGTAGTAGGAAAACGTGGGAAGGAATATGCATGGGGAGAAATCATGGAAGAGGAGAGGGAGGAACCCTAACTAGCATGTATTCATGTGCAAAACATAGAAAAGAAAGTAAAATCAAAACTAAACAGATACTGCCCCGTTTGATGTGATTCCAGTTGGAGGTCGTAGAGGAGGACGTCTCTGAACAACTTTCATGAAGACATCTTGAAGAGATCTGGCCTGGTTTGGGTGTGGAAGAGACGATAATCCCGCATGTGCATATCTCGATATGAGAGAGAAAGTGAAGATCAATCTACTGTAACTTTTCGCACAAGCCACCATCGACGTGATTCCACTTCGAGGTTGAAGAGGGCTCTGTGGGGAGCAACTTTGATGAAGAAATCTCGAAGAGATCTGGCCTGGTTCGATCTCCACAAGCCGTACAAGTACTGCTGGTCCTGGAGGTGATATGAGAGAGAAAGTGGAGAGAGAAAGAAGGAAAACGGGAAGAACAGCTTCTCCTCTGCCTTGGGGACGATGGGACCTCCTGAGCAGAGCCTCCAGGGACCTCTCCTCGTGGTGGTAGTCTTCCCCTCTCCCTTAGAGAGTCCTAGGATGTGTTTTAGATATAGATAGAGTCCAATCCCGAGTTAGAGAGAGAGTCCAAGTTGTGGGAGAGTTTGAGAGTCTATCTAGAGTTTGGATGGGCTTGGGGGCTCCCTAGGGATGAGGATAGGAGGTTTGGGTCGTAATCCAATTCATAGGGACTTTAGATAGGCTTTAGGAGGGAGAGAGAGGCCGAAAATCACGTAAAAACGTGTTTACGTGCATGGCGCTGTCGCGTCAGATCGTGGGGCCGCGTTCTTGTCGCGTCCATGCACCAGGCCGCGTCACTAGGGGCAGTGCGCGTAGGTCCTACGAAAAATGCCATAACTCTCTCCACAGATATCGGATTGATGCGCCGTTTATTGCGTTAGATTCTAGACTCCGAGGGCTACAAAATGATAGTATGGCATGCCAAATTTGGATTAGAAATGAGGATGTTATGAGCTATCAAAGTGAAGGCATATTCAGAGGATTGGGCAGATTGCACAGTTTTGATGTTTCAAGTGGTGTTTGGCCATGAGCTTGAAATTAAGGGTGAATGGGCTCATGATGGGCCAGAGAAGGACTCCAAAGTGATGATCAATTTGGGACAATAATGATATGAACAAGAAAATATGCTCAACTTATAGGCCAAAAAAGGGTGTCTACAGATTGCCCCTCCTTGATGTCCGCTTTGCAAGGGAGCGTAGCGGAAGGAGAGCGAAGTGTAATGAAATGGAATGGAGCGAGGATGAAGCAGAGTGGACTGAAAAGTGGGCATCAAGGTAAAGAGACACCCGTCACAACTAATAAGCGATAGAAATTCTCTAGAAGACTCTAAACTAACCTCAAGGAAGAGCGAGCACGGACGGCTCCTGTCTGGAACGACAAAAAGGAAAGCAAAAGAAGGATGATCAACCTCTTAATTAAGAGGTACCCTAGCCGATTGGCCTGCAGGTTTCATTGGGAGGACATGTGCGTGCCAGGCGGGTCACGATGACTCAAGGCCTGGGAGCGGTTCGCAACCAAGACGGATTATGGGGATATTAAGTTGATTTGGATGAATGGAGGGAGTAAATTCCAGACAGAAGTCAAACTGGCCAACTAGACCAAGGGACTAGTTCAAAGAAGACCTTTAAATTGTGAGTGGAATAGGATTTCTTGTTCAAGAAACTTAAGCTTGATTGATCACCACCAGGAAACAACTTTTGACAAATCATGAGGCATGAAGCTCAAAGTCCTACATGATGCATGCTGGGCTAAAATAAAAAGAAATCATCAAATCATATGCAAAGAAAAGAGAAAATAGAAAATACTCAAAGATAATATTGTTAAGCCAAATAAGAACGGGTCAAGAGACTACCTGCAACCGCAGTGTAGGCCTGAATCCATCGTTCCCAAACTTATTTAACTCAACGGCCTATCCAACGATTAGCAATGTGCACCTAGATTATCACTTTTTGTTGAAGGGGAACTCAAATCCCAGAACACATTGGAAATCAGCCGGTCCTTGAGATAATATAGTAGAATAAGTACCATATAGTAATGCAAGGGAGAAGGGATAGGGATACTTACCTGAACTTACCTGTGGAGCGCAGAACTCGCCATTTTTTTTTGTTTTTTTTTGTCCTTTTTTGTGTAAATGAAGAAATAAACAAAGCACTAAACAAGCTAACAACAACAAGCATACACAGCTCAGTTACCCACATGATTGAAACAAAGCCCTGAAGAACAGCCAGGTTCACACATAGAGAGTCCACTCATGGAGCATCAGATGAAGAGAATATGTATGAGACTTCGGAAGGACTTGGTGGGATAATAAGCTTGAAATTCAGATCATGGGTAGGACCGAGGAGGAGAGACAGATCGTAAAGATGATGTGAGCAAGACTCAGACAAAAGCAATGAAGAAATGTGGAGATCTGAGCGAGCAATGCTTGGGAGCCAATGTACCTGCACACTTAGCATGTATGATTAGATCTGCTCATTTTTGTTATTTTTAGTTTGAAAGCATCTAATTTTTTTTTGGAGTTTTGAAATTATCTGATTTTTTTGGCAATATCTGATTTTTTGGATTTTTGGAAATATCTATTTATTTGGGATTTTTTGGCAATATTTAATTTTTTTGATTTTTGGAAATATTGATTTTTTTGGATTTTTTGCAATATTTGATTTTTTGGGGGGATTTGAATAACGCCTAAAGCCGACGTTAGCCCTTCCTAAAAAGACAAATGAGACGGAAGGTACTCACCCTTGCTACTACAGCACTAAAGCAAGATCAAACTACTGGCAAGGGGTCCCAATTCATTCCCCTTTCATTAAAGACCACCAAAAATGTCGGATGTGCATTAAGATGGGGTCCTGTAGATAGTTGCCCCTAGCTTATAGTGCCACTACAAAGGCCATACTCGGGAGACGACGCAGCCTTATAGAGAGAAAGAGAAGAAATTTTTGGGGATAAGTCTAGTGCAAGCTTTAAAGGACAAGTTAGGCTTAGCTTCCTTCCACGGCATACCTCTTAGAGGTTCAATCTGTTGAGGAGGGACTTTTGGTCACTTTATTGTGCCTGTTTCTTGCTTGGGGCATGCGTACGACCGGGCTCAAGGGCGTCCCGCGGGGAACTGTACTGCCACTCCTTGCCATGCCCCTATTCCTTGATTTTCTTTCATTTGTTCTTCTTTCATTTTTCTTTTTTTTCGCTTTTCTTTTGCAGGCTTGATTGACCGTCCCTATTTGAGATTTCCTCTCATCAAGATGTGCTTAGGTTGGTCGCCTTGCCAACGAGCCCTTTTCTTCCCACACTTCGACCAAGTAAAGAAGAGAACAACTTTTGCACCTCCTAGGTATGGCCCGAGTAGCAACGGTGTTTACTAGAGGAGCCGACTAAGGTTGCCATGTGAGTGTGTGATGATCCTTGCTTAAGGTGACTTTTAATGACAGGGAAGGGATGTCGGACTCTTAGCGCGGAGCAATCTCTAGCCTGAGTGCTGCAGAAGCAAAACAAACCTAAGACTAGCTCGACACTCTTGTTGTGAATTGAGAGGACTCTTTGATGCTCTTTGTGTTCAAACAAATATTTACATGGTTATTTTGGTGCACAACGCGACCCTTTATTGAAAGAACGACCTGCATTAGTCTTTGAATATTGACTTTGGTTGATTTTAATTAGCTCATTTGCAGGAAAATGCGAAAATGGGTGGCAAAATTGAGTCAGCTCAATTACAAATAAGAGGGAGACAAGACTCTACAAGAATATGAGGGATAAGAACCCTCGAACAAAAGGATTTACAAAGAAGGAGAAGAATGTTAGTGAGGACTGAAACCTCGAGTACAATGAGAGAAAGGGTTAGGACCCCGAATAGGGAGTGAGGGAGGAATCGGGTCAGGCCCGTGATCAGGAGGGGTTGGAGGAAGGAACTGTAGAATGGAGGGTGGAGGATCTGGTGGATCAGAAGGTGAAGTGGAAGGAAGGGAATCAGGACCAAGATTGGATGTCCTGAAGGATGTGGGCCCGGCCTACAATCAGGAAGCTCGGGTGGAAGAGGAAAAGGGGAATCTGAGCACTAGGAAGAAAGTCAGGTGACCCAGATGGATATGGAGAGAAAAACTGGGAACCCGAGGGTGATCGGGTGGCTCAGGATGAGAGGATGAAAAGGTATCTGAGTACCCAGAGGATGATCAGGGAGCTCAAGTGGAGAAGGTGGAAAGAAACCCTGAGTACCCAGAGGGTGATCGGGCGGCTCAGGTGGAGGAGATAGGTTAGGTCCAAAGACCCTAAAGGAGTAGGAGGGGAATAATGCGGCACAAGTCCAGGATTGAGAGATCGGGCGCCTCCTCTGGGAACTAGATTGACCAGGATGAGTAGCATTGTAAGATCAAGGTCAGAGGATGCGAGGATAGGGAGATCGGCATTTTTCTTGTAGAATTTGAATCTTGATTGCAACCTCCTTTGCTTCTTTGTAGATTTCTTCTTGTGACGCCATAGCTTCTTCGCTCTCATAGACAGATACGACGGTTTCTTCTTGACATGTCTTCTTAAATAGCGGGACCAGGCAGCAGATGGCCTCGCTTCTCTGCAGCCACATGGCTCTCTCATCAATTATAGTCGTCATGATTGCTGTGTGTGCACTTGCCCCTTGGCTATCATTTGCATATTCAACTTTTATAGACACCCATGAGGGAATGCCATAAATTGGCTTTTTCATGTGGATGGTGCAGACCCATGGGAACTTGATGCGTGGTACCAGCAACTTGAGACTTGGCATCTTGGCCTGACAATCTGGCATGAAGACCAACTCCCTTGATAGTTGAAGAGGGGATGCTTCTGGGAGTGTGATGGGTGGCACTAGCACGGCCAACCGACTGACAGGCTGAGGCAAATTGCAAAGGACTCTTGGGAAAACCTTGAGTGCTCTTGGTGACATAGCAATGTGCCCCTGGTCAGGTTGAAACATGGCAAGGAGGGCTTTGGATGCTTCGGGCAGCGTGACTTCTTGCCCCTTGAGTGACAGCTGATTCATAATGGCCTTAGCAGATGCATGAGATAGCACGACATTTGTAGAGAACCCCTTCTCTTGACCAGCCATATGCAATATAACTGAGCGAGAGTGATGATGGCATTAATGGTAGCACTTCCAATAAGCAACGTAATGGCTACCGTCCCTGCTTTGGACCTGAGCGGCACTAGTGCCTGGGAACTCTTCTTGACAGTGCTCTTCTGAGGAGATGAAGGCTCATCCTTCCCGAATGTGCCTGGGATAAGGACACAGACCGGCATGCGACTGATGTAGTTGTAAGGGTCGAAACACATGACGGAACTGGGCTACCTTGACTCGGTCCATCTTGCATAGGGGAAGTAATTTCAAGGCACGCTGCTGGTGATGCACACCGCTCCATTGGGATGTGGTGATGGGATGTATGGTGGCTATGGTGGGTTTGTCGGATGCGGAGGGCTTGATGTGAGGTGACTGGGTGGTGGCAAGGATAGGCTCGTGCGGAGAGAGCTCTTGTTCCATTTCGGGGCTGAATCAACCTTAAGCTTAGGAGTCAGAAACTCTTGCCCTACCTCAGAAGTGAGTGGGGCTTGCTTGAGCCTTGGTGTGGTGGTAATGGCTTGCTCAGGTGCAAGTGGTAGCGGGGTGGAGATGATGGGGAGGGGTAAGGATTGAGGGTTCGTGGAGGTGAGGGATCAATGGCTGATGCTTGGGGAGATGACCAGCGGCACATCGACACAATATGTCGAGCCAATAGCTCATCATCAGGGTGCGAGGCGGGGTCAAGGGTAGGTGTGGTGGTGATAGCCTGAGCAAGGGTTGGTGAAGGGGGTTGTTGAGGTTGTGATGGAGCGGGTGGTGCACTTGTAGGATAAGTAAAGAAGTGCCTTTGGCCCTGGATGGTGAAGATGACGACTGCCTTGATACTTGTGCTGGTGACTTGGTTGCGCTGCTGACTGCTCGGGCGGCTGTTCCGCTGTTTGTGATGGGGAGGACTTCTGCCCCTGGTCTTGTGCGCTCTCTTTCTGACAATGTAGGATGAGCCTGTGCATTTCAGACCAATTTATCTTCTGCTCTAGATCCAGATTACATATACATCCCGGAATTCACAGCAGTTTGCGACTGTATGCCCCGGATAGTGATGATATAAGCAATATTCTGATCGGTCCACTGTCATGTCCCAGCTTGGCTTTTCTGGAGGGAGTTGCAATGCATTGATGGACATCAAGGCTGTGAAGACATCAGAGAGGATTCGGGCAACGGATGATAATGGGCTCGCTTTGGGCCAAGTGGATGTCGGGATGAATGAGTATTGGATGGTGTGGTGCGGTGGCACGGGCGAGGTGGTTGTTCTTGTGGAAGTGGAGCAAGTGGCTATATGAAGGTGGAGGTGTGTAGTGATTAGCAGAGTGGGTAGACATGGGATGGTGGATGGCATCAACTTGGGCATGGGTTTGAACTCCCTCATAAGTGGGCCCTTGAAATGAAGAATTCGGCTGTTGGGCCTCAAACATGGATGGCATGGGGGAGTCAAGGAGTTGGGTTTTAACAAAGCGAGCACGGCTGTATAATTGTTGCATGGATGTGATATGTTCATAGCCAGGATGTGGCGGTACATGGGTGTTGCATTAGAAATGATAAGCTTGATTTTCTCTTCTTCTGGGATGTGCATCTGGACATGCGCGGACATCTGATGCCACCGGTCAGCATAAGTTACGAATTCTTCATCAGGCTTCATCTGATCAGCCACTAGATCGGCCATTGAATACGCGGGCCCGACCCGGTCTTGATATTGCTGCACGAATCGGGCCTTGACAATTTCAAAATCCTCGGCTTCATTGAGAGGCAGGGAATAAAACCACTCCAGAGCGGGCCCGTCTAATGACCGCCTAAAAAGAAAAGCCAGTAAGCGGCGATCATGTTGATAGGACACCAACTCATAGAGAAAAATTCTTCAGATGGATGTAAGGGTCTCTAGCCCCATTGAATTTACGATAAACAGGGAGTTGAGAGGTGGAGGGATCCGGAGACCATAGAAATCAGGAAGAGTATCATTGAAGGAAGGTTGGCTTAACTGCCTCCGCAGGTCACTGAGCTCTCGCTTCCTGGATTCGAACTCGGATGGAAGTCCTGAGCCGAAGTGGATAGTGGATAGCGAGGGCCAACTTGGGAATGAGAGCGGAGTCGAGAGTCAAGGTCCGGGCCAGATTGAGCATAATGGGCGGTTGCAATGATGTGGGCTGAGCAAAAGGATGTCCCGATCCAAGAGTGACAATGTGAGGTGATCTAGAATGAGCAGGACAATGTGGGCTGTTGGGCCCATCCTGGAAGAAGACGTAGAGCAAAGGTGGACAACAATTCGCGGACCTGGTCAGGGCCCATTTCAAGCAGGAGGCGCTCCAATCAGCGGCCTCGATATAGAAGAGGATGGTGATGGATTAGGTTGGGAATGGGCACTCTCATCGGCCCGATGGGCCCTGGACTGGGCCGAACCTGGAATAGACTCATGAGACAAGAGGGCTACATGAGGAGGAGGGGTTGGAGGATAGGTGAAGTGGAAAGGAGCCATGAGAGGATGATAAAATGGGAGGAATTAAAAAGAATACACTAAAATACAAATAAGGATACAACAAAAAATACAATTACACAAGAAGGGGACGAGAAAGGAGTCTTCAAGCAAACACCCAAGTTAATATGATATGCGTTAGGATTTTAGGGTTATCACTTAGCCTTTTAATGGATTGATTTAATTGAAATACACTCGGCTAAAGAAGACCATAATGGGAATGAACTCAAGTCTCCGGTGTTGCTAAGGGGTGGGACACTCACACGCGAGGGGTGGCTCGAACTAAGGGGTGCGACGGGTACAACCGGCCCGGTGAACCGCAACGTGCGTACGATCACGAGGACTTATGGAGGTCCTCGGAAGGTGGGCCTGAGTCAGCCTACGAGTGCTCGTAGGTGAGGGGCTCACTCAACCAAGGGGGAACCTGAATAATGGGATGAGTAGCGTATGCAAATGGCCTAAGTGCCTAAAATGCATGCAAGGGTGAACAATGACCAAACAGGGTGACCAACAGGGTCTCGGGTAGAGTCGCGGCGGCCGGTACACACGCGACCCTATCGCGACAGAGTGGTCTACCGCGATACGAACAGAGCCCGAAAACAGCAGTCAGTCACAAATACAAAGCATACAGACTAACTAGCATATGATATGAGCATGAAATCACAAGATCAATCTAGCAGAGGTCATGAAGCACCCAGAAACTGACACATGGATCAAGACATTAACATACAAAGCATACCTGGTAACGCGACGCCTAGCTCTGACGCGACCCTGTAGCGTCCCCGCGCACTGCCGCGACTAGATCCGAAAACTTACAATGGAAAGGAAACGGAAAATCCGAATCCTAACAGGATTCTAAGAGACAGAAACACGGGCAAGCATGTCAGAGAAATATGATACAGATATGAATGAATCCACAGGATCAAGAGATATCAAATAAGCAAAGAGGAAACGCACACCTGTTATCGCGGTCGTTACAGGCGACGCGATACGATCGCGTCACCGCGATGCGCCGCGATACGATCGCGTCACCGCGATGCGCCACGACACAACCGAGCGCCAAAACGGATAACAACAGGGAACAACAGACTAACAGGGCACACAAGAGGAAGTAAAGGGAAAACATGGCAAGCAAGCAAACTAGATTCCGAGGGTGGCACTGAAGGTCCCACCGTGATCGCCAAAAGGTGTACATAGGGATTGTACCCCCCTCAACAAAGACATGAATATCAAATATGATAGCATGGAAAATAGGATGTGATCGCCACCTAGAGTATTGCCAAATAAAGATAATAATGCGGGCTAACTACTCTAGGAAAGGGGGGAAGAGAACGGAGGAGTACCTGATGTCGCGGTCATCCGGACGACCGCGGCAATGCTGAGAACGCGTCGCCATTGCCAGCCGCGTTTCTTGTCGCGTCGCCTTCCTCCGTCGCATTCTCTTCTTGTGCGGGAGATGATGGATGGGACCTTCTTCCCGTCCTCCAGCCGGACAGAGGATGAGAGCCCCTCGTGGATCTTCGCTTGGGTGCCTGCCAAAACAACGAAAATAAGAAAAAAACCCTGTTAGACTATGTAAGTGTAGTAGCTATTCTTAAATGAAAGAAAGATATGGAGCATGGAGGGAACGGACCTGGGGGGTGGTTTTTAAACCCCTTGGGTAGTAGGAAATTGGGAAGGAATATGCATGGGGAGAAATCATGGAAGAGGAGAGGGAGGAACCCTAACTAGCATGTATCATGTGCAAAACATAGAAAAGAAAGTAAAATCAAAACTAAACAGATACTGCCCCGTTTGATGTGATCCAGTTGGAGGTCGTCGTAGAGGAGGACGTCTTGAACAACTTTCATGAAGACATCTTGAAGAGATGGCCTGGTTGGGCTGTGGAAGAGACAATAATCTGCATGTGCAGATCTCGATATGAGAGAGAAAGTGAAGATCAATCTGCTGTAACTTTTCGCACAAGCCACCAATCGACGTGAATCCAATTCGAGGTTGAAGAGGGCTCTGTGGGAGAAACTTTGATGAAGAAATCTCGAAGAGATATGTCCTGGTTCGATCTCCACAAGCCGTGCAAGTACTGCTGGTCCTGGAGGCGATATGAGAGAGAAAGAGGAGAGAGAAAGAAGGAAAACGGGAAGAACAGCTTCTCCTCTGCCTTGGGGACGATGGGACCTCGTGAGCAGAGCCTCCAGGGACCTCTCCTCATGGTGGTAGCCTTCCCCTCTCCCTTAGAGAGTCCTAGGATGTGTTTTAGATAGAGATAGAGTCCAATCCCGAGTTAGAGAGAGAGTCCAAGTTGTGGGAGAGTTTGAGAGTCTATCTAGAGTTTGGATGGGGTTGGGGGCTCCCTAGGGATGAGGATAGGAGGTTTGGGTTGTAATCCAACTCATAGGGACTTTAGATAGGCTCTAGGATGGAGAGAGAGGCCGAAAATCACGTAAAAACGTTTTTACGTGCATGGCGCTGTCGCGTCAGATCGTGGGGCCGCGTTCTTGTCGCGTCCATGCACCAGGCCGCGTCACTAGGGGCAGTGCGCGTAGGTCCCACGAAAAGAGCCATAACTCTTTCCACAGATATCGGATTGATGCACCGTTTGTTGCGTTGGATTCTAGACTCCGAGGGCTACAATATGATAGTATGGTATGCCATATTTTAATTAGAAATGAGGATGTTATGAGCTCTCAAAGTGAAGGCATATTCAGAGGATTGGGCAGATTGCACAGTTTTTGATGTTTCAAGTGTGTTGGGCTATGTGCTTGAGAATGGCTTGAAATTAAGGGTGAATGGGCTCATGATGGGCCAGAGAAGGACTCCAAAGTGATGATCAATTTGGGACAATAATGATATGAACAAGAAAATGTGCTCAACTTTAGGCCAAAAACGGGTGTCTACAGCAGCCTGAGAATGTGTTAGATTATCAGAACTTAATAAGGTTACAATCAAGAACAAGTATCCACTTACCAGGATTGATGATTTATTTGATCAGCTACAGTCAGCAAGGGTATTTTCTAAGATTGATTTGAGGTCAGGGTATCATCAGTTGAGGATTAAAGAAGAAGACATTGACAAGACAGCTTTCAGGACCATATATGGCACTATGATTTGTTGTCATGCCATTTGGGCTGACTAATGCACCGTCGCATTTTTGAATTTGATGAACATGATATTTCACTTTCGTAGATCAATTTATTGTGATATTATTATGATATATTGGTATATTCAGCATCAAACGAAGAGCATGCAGCACACTTGAGGATTACATTGTAGACTTTGCGAGATTATCAGTTGTATGCCAACTTTAGTAAATGTGAATTTTGTTAAAAGAGATTCAATTTTTGGGGCATGTAATTTCCGGTCAGGGCATAGCAGTTGATCCAGCTAAAGTAAGGCAGTCATGAAATGGGAAGAGCTGAAGATAGTGTCAGAAATTAGAAGTTCCTTGGTCTAGCAGGCTCTTACAGGCGGTTCATCCAGGATTTCTCAAAGATTGCAGCACCCATGATAAGATTGACTAGAAAAGGAGTACCTTTGTGTGGTCTTTGGATGTCGGTGCAGTTTTGCAGAGTTGAAGAAGAGGCTTACCACAACACCTATATTGGGAATACCATCAGGCAGCGAAGGATTTGTATTATATACAGATGCATCTAGAAGAGGTCTGGGAGTAGTACTAATGCAGCATGGAAAGGTGGTGGCCTATGCATCCAGGCAGTTGAAGCGGCATGAGGAGAATTATCCCACACATGACTTAGAGCTGGCAGCAGTTGTGTTTGCATTGAAGATATGGTGGCACTACTTGTATGGTGAGATGTTTGAGATATTCACGGATCATAAGAGCTTGAAGTACATTTTCTCTAGAATGATTTCAATTTGAGGCAACACAGATGGATGGAATACTTGAAAGATTATGATTTCAGCTTAGCATACCATCCGGGTAGAGCTAATGTGGTTACAGATGCACTGAGCAGAAAGGTAGTTAAATCAGATGATGACCATAGAATGGAAACTATATGAAGATATAGTAGAGAATTCACTATTTGTGCCAAATAATCAGCAGCGAGCAATATAAGCAACCAGTGCAGTGGAGCCTTCTTTGTATTGGCTGATAGTGGAGGCGCAGAGAACAGATGAGAACTTGGTAGATATTGTGTGAATGGAAGAAGTGACACTTGTTGATGACAGTGTGGTTAGGCTCAAGAGCCGATTATTTGTTCCAGCAGAAGCTGAGGTGAGGTAGAAGGTATTAGAGGAAGCTCATAGGTCCAGGTACACTATTCATCCAGGCAGTACCAAGATGTATCAAGATTTAAAGAAACATTTCTGGTGGCCAAACATAAAGAAAGAAATTACATAATTTATATCAAGATGTCTGGTATGTCAGCAAGTAAAAGCAGAGCATCAGAGGCCAGGAGGACTATTACAACCATGCCCATTCCACAGTGGAAATGGGATGACATAGCTATGGATTTTGTAGTTGGTTTGCCTAGAATAGTAGCAGGTCACAATGGAATTTGGTTTTTGTGGACAGATTGACTAAGCTTTGCAGGTTATAGGCAGTAAGTATGTCATGGACTGTGGATAGATTAGCTAGATTGTATGTAGATAGAATAGTACCACTGCATAGAATTCTAGTTACCATGTTTCAGATAGAGATCCTATATTTACTTTAGGTTTCTGGAGGAGTTTACAGAGAGTGATTGGCACAGAATTGAGATACAGTTCAGCTTATCATCCACAGACAGATAGACAAACAGAAAGAACAATCCAAACTATAGAAGATATGTTGAAAGCTTGCTGTTTGATATGGGGAGGTACCTGGGAGCACCACTTGGGCATGGTAGAGTTTGCATACAATAATAGTTATCATGCGAGTATTGGAATGGCACCTTATGAAGCTTTGTATGGTAGACCGTGCAGGACACCATTAAACTAGCATGAGTAGGTGAGAGACAGGTTATGGGTCCAGAACTGATTCAACAATGTTCAGAAATGGTTAAATTTATTAAGGAAAAGCTTCAAACAATGCAAAGTCGTCAAAAGAGCTATGCAGATACCAGACACAGGCCTCTTGTCACATCCCGAGAATTACGCAGCGGATTAAAATTAATTAATGCGGAATAATTATAATCGATATCCCGAGACGTGAACAGTCGGCAAATAAGCCTCTAGCTAGCACGCACTAAATGTATAACAACATACATCATCATAGGGCCCAAATATTGAACTCAACTAATCTTGTATTCAAATCTCAACTCATTGTATTCCAAATGGAAACTATTACAGGACTAAGACTCAATAAAAAGGAAAAGTACATCTTATTCCTCACTTCCTACTACACGTTCTAACACTCAAAATAAACTAACCATAGATAGACTCATATTTGGAATGCTCATCACTCGGACGCATTCCCATCCTCGACTTGCTCTTCCTCTTGAACTTCATAGTCACCTAGATTGGGTAAAAGTAGGGGATGAGCAAACTAGCCCAGTAGGATTTATATCTCAATGTGCGAGCAATGATATAAGTGATTAACCATTTAGAACTAGGTAAGCACGTTGAATGTCATGGTATGCATGTACGAATAAAACTCATTAAAACAATGATACATGAAAACAAGCTAGAGAGAGTGATCACGATAGAGCAAGATTTAAAAGGATATAACAAGATAGAACTAGACAATAGATCACTTTGTACAAGCACACAAGATTTCACTTGATGTCAATAGTTTTCACGAATGCAAGATATCACTAATTGCATTAAATGCAGGATGGCCATATCACGCAAGCAAGCACGCACGAACACGAACTTTTAACACGATTCACTTAATCAGGCACGAAGACACTAATGTACACCAAGAAAAGATCCATCAAGAATGTACACTAGGACACGTGTATATGGTTATTGTATCTATCATTCAACACGACACTCACGACTCCCAGCGCAGATGCAACGCCAGTAATCATTATACCTCATAGTTAACAGTATATTTATGACTCGCCGTCATTGGGGCTAGACTGGAGCCCTTGGACACACGCCGTGCCGGGTCAGCAATCTCTTTTAAAATTTTAAATGTAGATACCCACAGTCATTAATAATGGCCAATGAGAGTTTCAAAATGTAGCATGTGTAATGTCATGTTCATGATGATGATGAGAACAAGTAATAATTAAATTGAACATGATTTCATGATAACAATGGTCAAGAGATAAATTCGGCAACATAACGGTATGATTTATACTTTAGTTCAATCTTTACATTAATGGTTTTAGTCTAGATTGTAAATCACTCTCACGAGAACAGAAGAGAAAGGAAGTGCATGCTATCTCCAGGAAACTTCAATGGTACAACCAACTCGTCGGCCATGTGGGAATCCATGGTCAGAGGAGATTTACGGAGGCCTTGGAGAAAAGGTCACTAGTCTACCGATTCGGAATGACCAGTAGAGAGCTTCCAAATTCCCAAGAAAGGGGTGCCTAGATGTGCAAGTGTGTAGTGATGTACACGTCTCAATTCTCAATCCATCGGTCTCAAACTTGCGGAAAACACTTAACATGATGGCGTGCGATGACAATGCATTTAACTACACATGGGTTTGCAAGATTTAAAGATGATAATTATCATTTAATCAAGCTAGAATGGTAACAAGAGTAAATGACAAGTTTCATGAATGATCATATCATTAATAAAGTAATTAGAATAATATTCATGTAATTAAGGCTTTTTAAATGGGTTAAACACTTTTAAGCCATTAAATAGACATCATGTAATGATCAGACCCAAGACATGCAACTTACACAATAAATATCATGTTAAACAGACCTCGGGTATATGCGGTAAGACTTGCAAGAAAAACATGTGGTTTCATGTAAAATCCTGAGATCGCGACGCACCCCAGTAAGGGTAGCGACGAGGTCAGATCAGAACGCGACAGAGCCTTGTAAGGGTCGCGACAGGCTTGTCTGATCAGGTAAGCAGATCGCGACAGGTGCATATGAAGAAGGTGACATGGCTGTCAGACCCGAAGGTCAGGTCACGATAGACCCCAGTAAGGGTCGCGACGGGTCGGGAACAGAACGCGACACTGGGATGTGAACAACGCGACGGGGTAGTCAAATCAGGCAGTGAGATAGCGACGGAGTGCTCGTCGCATTCAGAACATGACTAGGGTGCTGTCGCAACAAGACCTCAGAACGCGGCCTATCGGGCCGTCGCGTTCACAGGGTCTGTGCCTGAATCTGACAGGGAAAGGACATGTTCTTGGATTGCGGTCCAAAACAGCCTTATATTGACACAGGGTGCTTCAACAATAGAGAACAAATTGTACAGTGCATGAAAAATAACAAAACCAATTTTAAACGAACCTAGACATGCAAGGGTGCTTCTAGTAAATCATAATTTGAAAACCATGATGGTTTTGATAGGCTTTAATCAAGTCAAACACAACGTAATAGCAAGTGCAACCTAAAGACATAGTTTCATGCAGCAACCCTCTTACCACGCTTATAACTCTCTAACTAATGCCATTTAGACAAAATGTTCAACACAAGACCTGACGAGGACAACTAGTAGACAAACGTTCATGTTGAGGGTTTGCTCTAATTCGGTCTCAAATCTTATGCAACATATAAGGAACGGGAAAAGCCCTAACAGTGCGCAACTTGGGGAAAACGTTTAAAATTCAAAATCTACTCAATGAAATTCGATGAAACCAGAGGGAAACGAAAGTTAACTTGATGCTCTACACATTGGTATAGGATATGTTATATTGGCCCGAGAAAACCTACCTTTGGGTTGATGAAGTCTCATTTTTCCAGAAAACCCGTGTTCAGACTCTTGGAGGAGAACGCTTAATACTCCATGTATACTGCATGGAATTTTGGCATTCCACTTGGGTTAGAACGTAGACTTGACCCTCATTCCATGGGTATAAGCCTTGCACGGTGGGATTTAGGTTTGGCCTACCTTAGATCGACTCCAAGAAGGTGGTTTGTGCAGGTCGCAGCAGACGAACGGGGAAGAAGATGAGCTTCTTGTGGACGATCCACAGCTCCCTAGCCACCAAGAGCTCCTCCACATGACCCCAGCAAGTTCTAAAACTCGTTCCTAGGGTTGGTGAAGAGTATTAAGTAACCCTGGTGTTTAGGAGTCCTATTATGACTAGGAAAGAAGGGTTGCGGGATTGGCATGTTAGTTTCCTATTTTTGATGATTTCTTCCTTCCTTTGAGTGTGTGAGGCTTTAGGAACATCCCACCATAATTAAGCACGATTTGGGTTGCCAAGAGTGCAAGATCTCTTCCCAATTCAACTCTAATTGCCTCTTTTTAATTTCAGCTTATTTATGGTTACAAAATTTCATGTATTTTCTTGCTTCTTTTGATTTTTGGGTCATATGTGGTCCATTAGCCAATTATGATATTGGGTCATTAATATATAATGTTGGAAGTCTCTCCAACACTTTATTCAATTTTTGATTGCGTCGTATTTCTGTGTTAACGGTTTTCCGACTTGTTTCCTAATTTGGATAATCGGTCACAATAACTCTTAACCTAGCCCAAATATTTTTTTATTAACCTAAATTTCTTGATGGGTCATTAGAGGATATTATTGAAGTCCATATATGATTTTTATTTATTTTCTGACTCATCCAAGTACGTGCGATAATGTTTTTTGACTTATTTATGAATTACGATAATAAGTTGCAAAACACTTTAAACTTGACTAATCCGATTTTTATTGGCACAAATTTCTTTGTGGAACGTTTAGTAATAATATGTGGGGTTGATCTATAATTTTACGGATTTTTCTGATGTGTTTTAGCACATACGATAATGATTCGTATGTTTTAAATACTCTATATTATAGAAATTATTTATTTCCATTTATTTGCATTTTTATATAGTTAAAAATTTCGAGGTGCTACACCTCTACAGTTTGAAGTTGGTGATTATGTGTTTCTGAAGGTTTCTCCTACCAAGGGTGTGTTAAGGTTCAGCAAGAAAAGCAAATTGAGTCCAAGATATGTTAGCCCATTCCATATTTTAGAAAGAATCGGTGAAACATCTTATAGATTGGATCTCCCAGCAGACTTCACAGATGCTGATGATGTGTTTCATGTTTCAATGCTCAAGAGATATATTCAAGATCCTTCCCAGGTGGTCAGCAATCAGTGAGATTGTAAGGCCCTCAAATTCTGTGTATAGGGTGTTTATTTATTTTCTATACAATTATATTGTTTATTCTGTGCATGTATGTTTGTTTTGAAGTTCTGCCCAAAATCCCTATTTAACGTCAACATCCCTTGACGTTAAGAGCAGGTTGATGCAACTTCTGAGCCGTTGACTGTGCAGCCAGAGGATCTAGATGTCAACATCGATTGACGCCTATTTCCAGTTGACGACATCTTTTTTTTTTTTAATAAAACTGGTCCACAGAGGCTCAGCCAGGAGAGTGCACCCTCCCCTACGGGGGAGAATGGACCCACTCCACCAGCATAAAACTCTGGGCCAGAATATATATATGAAGAACAAGGTACAAAAGTAAGGGGGCACCCCTATTAGATCAGTCTAACATTCATAAGACCCGATCTATCAATAAGTAAAGGCCCCTTACAAGTGTGAGGAAGGCTATGCACACCCCAAAAAACCTCATTACGCATAGAAACAATAGCATGGTTAGCAAGCTGATCCGGCACTTGGTTAGTCTCTCGGAAAACATGAGAGATAACACTGAAATCCTCATGCAACAAGTCCCTGACGACTCGCCACCATCTATGAATGTGCCAAGTAATGCATCTACTCTGCTGGAGAGAGTTGACAAGGGATAACGAATCTGAATATACAGCAGAAAGATGGACCCCTAGAAAGTGAGCTAGGCGAAGACCATCACAAAGCGCCCGAGTTTCAGCTATAATGCTGTTACCTTCTCTATAGAAATTAGCAAAAGCAACAAGAACTTTGCCATGACTATCCTGTTGTGTTGAGTGTGTATGGAATTTCTTAAAGTTGTTTTTGTAATGATGACCATTGTACATCACTCATACTTTAATTTTATGATGACATATTGGAAATTTGTACATATTGAATATATTATAATAATGCTCAAAAAAACTGTTCTGACATTTAATATTTCACATTTTCTGTTAATGACATGTTTGATGGTCTACACTTCATATTTTCAGGTTCACATAATTCTATCAAAGTTGTGTCAACACAAGATGTCAAGTGTGTCGACACACCCTCTACATTCAGAGCATAAGAGAGTCAGTGGTGTCGACACATGTGGATGTTGTGTCGACACAGTGTATGAATTCAGCAAATAGTGAAGGAAGCAGTAGCCAGTGGTGTCGACATAGTCTGCTTGTGTGTCGTCACTCACTGTCTCTCCCGAACCTGTTCTGAAGCTAGTAGCCAGTGGTGTCGACACACTTCGACTGAGCTCAAAAATAGGAATTTTCTGGACACGTGTCTACATGGGAATCAAGGGATTGACCTAGATATTTGTGCCCACACACTCCAAGGGTCCACATGGACACATGGGACTATATATACCATGATCCTCGTACTCCAAAAGGAGGGAGTGGGACTTTTCCAGAAGAAGAGGAGAAGAGCAGGAAAAGCTCTTGAGTCTAGAAGGGGGAGAGGAGTGCCGCCAAGGGGAAGAAGGAGAAGGAAGAAGAGGAGGAGTTCTGATTGAAGCTTTTCTGATCAGAAGGAGATCCATCTGAGTCTGTACTTCGTTTGAGTATCAATTTCTCTGGGTGTGATCTGTGTATGTGTTCTACACAGATTGCCTAATTCCGTTTTGTTCTACTTTTTCATTGTACTGAGAGATCGTGCTAGAGGATCTACTCTCTGATTGTGCTTGTTCTAGCAGAACTTGGATCCTTTGTGGTCTAGAGGTTTTGAGTACTGTGTACTCAGGTTTGGAGCCGTAGTGCTCTGAGTTGGAGCCGTTGTGCTCTGGTGCTTGAGCTGTCGTGCTCAAGTGCTTGTGAATTTTCTGATTTCACAAGCGGTCTGTGGAGTAGGTCGTCGTGCCTATCTCCTGGGTTTCTTTGAGTCGTCGCACTCAAAGAGGTTGGAGTCGTCGTGCTCCAAATTGTATGAATAGTGTTAGTGGTTCCTCCGTCGTGGGGAGGTGGACGTGGGAGACACAAGTTGTGTTATCCGAACGACCTTAAAAACTCTCTGTTCACTGTGGTTTGTGTGTGGTTTACTGCATCGTTTCACTCTATATTCACATAGCACTCCTGGATCTAATCGAATTGTGTGTTTACTCTTTTAATTCCGCTGCCATACACACACATTTGTAATTAACTTGAATTCAGTCACCTATCCGATCCCAACATATCCCAGATACACCCTCCACCTCCACATATACCAAGATTTCCTTTGGACGCCCCATCCACATTTAAGCAAAAATCCACATTGGGAGGTATCCAGCGGACCTACTTCACCTGCTTAGGAGATGAGAAAGGGTGAAAACCATGGTTGTGGAGGATTTGTTCCTCAGCCAGCATTGGGGCACTGTTGAAAATGGACTTGCCAAGAGCAAAGCAGATGTGAAGCTTAATATTTCTAACAATGTCACCAGCCCGAATTTTTTACTTTTGTATCTAGCAGAACATCTACATTCCAAGCTCCCAAGCATCAGAATCAGACAATATATGGAAGTGAATCCAAAAGGAGAGCAGCTATTCGACTGTGGATAAAACTCCAAATCCTTGCAGTGATATGAGTATGTAGATGAACTTTGTTGCTGGTAAGAGGTAGGAACCATTCCACATAATAGCAGCGATCTCACTGTTTATAAAAACATGGTTGAGGTCCTCAAACTGTGGGGATGAACAACAATGGCATTTAGAAACCATATGGACTCCCCTTTCAGAAATTATTCCATCCACATGCACGCTCTGTAAGAATCTTCCAACAAAATAAGGAAGCCCTGGGTGAAGGAATGATGCCAGATCTTCATAATAGTAGGGCGGCGAATCCCAACATGTTGAACAAGTGTAAGTGGATTAGTAGAGAACTCGCCACTAGAGGAAGCGGCCCAGATGCACCTGTCATCATCATCTGTTAGGTGCAAGCCATTCAAAATACCAGCAGGGATAACCGACCTCAAGGGATGGGAGGCATCACAAGCGACCACTGCAAGGAAATCCCTGAGTCCTCAAAAGGACCCTAAGAATAGCAGACAACGGTGGTCCCCATACCAGGTATCCTTAAAAATGTCAATCCTATCACCTTACATGAATCCATCTAGTATTATTATGGATAATGGAATTGGCAGCCATGCATACACGCTTGGGCATACCATGAATATGAGAGAAGTTGGTAGCTTCAAAACGCCTTCTAGCGTACCCAGACCATAAGGAACTGCCATGACGAATATTCCAAATTTGCTTCACAACTAGGGAGATTTGCACATGATGAATATTGAAACTCCTAAACCACCCTCCACCTTAGGACATTGAATGCTATGCCATGTAACCCAATGACGATGACGAGAGCCGTCGATATCATTCTAGAAAAAAGTAGCAGAACATTTCTCAAGTAAGAAATAATAGATTTAGGAAGGCAGGAAGCTGCCGCCAGGTAGACCGGGAGGGAAGAGATCACCGAGTTGATCAAGGTTATCCGGCCAGCTTGAGAGATAAGCTTGGCTTTCCAGCTACCAAGCTTAGCATTAACTCTTTCTATGAGGGATTTGTAATCAGAAGTGAGAACCTTATCAGATCTCAGCGGAACGCCAAGGTAAGAAAGCGGGCCATTTTGTCTCATGTACCTAGTAACATCCTTGACTTTTTGAATATATGTCATAGAGGCTTTCTGAGATACCATAAAAGAGCTTTTACCCAAGTTGATAATCTGGCCAGAGACTGAGCATATCTGTTCAGAAATGCATGAGGCGCTTCACATTATGAATACTACCATTGAGAAAGATGAGGGTGTCATCAGCATAAAGAAGGTGTGAGGAGGCGGCTGGCAACCTCTGGGACCAGCATAAGGGATAAGGCGACTGGTGGAAACCTGTTCTTCAAGCCTCGACTAAGCGCTTCTTCCATAATGATAAAGAGAGCAGAAGCAATGGGGTCTCCCTGCCTAAGGCCTCTAGTGGATTTGAAATAGCTAGCATGCAAGCCATTAACCAAGACGAGGAGAACCAGCAATTAGAGAACAACATACAATATAGAAAACAAATCTGGAGGCAAAACCAAACTTCTTAAGGACAGAAAATAAGAAATCCCATTCAACAGTATCATAGGCCTTCCTGATATCCATTTAAAAATGGTGTTACCCCCCTTAATCTCCTATAACATCCCGCAACAAGCTAGCGGGAGAGAGACACATTATCCAGAATAAACCTCCCTTTAACAAAAGCTCTCTGCTCTCAGAAATAATACAGGAAGATGGTAAACAAACCTATCACATAAAATCTTGGAAACAATTTTTATAACAGAAAGTGCATAAACTGACCGGACGAAAATCATTGAAGGAGGCTGGGTGAGCCTTCTTAGGGACAAGAGCAATCAATGTAGATGTAACCCCTCTTGGAAAGGAATGGCCATGGAAAAAACCACTAACAAGAGCGAAAACATCAGCCTGAACAATATCCCAACAGGAGGTGAAAAAGATATCAGTGAAACCGTCCGGTCCAGGAGAGCTATTGCCATTCATACTCGAAACCGCTTTCCTCACTTCCTCCATACTAGGAGAAGCACATAGAATTAGATTCTGGTCATCAGAAATCATATGGGGGATGACGTCAAGAAGTGTATGATCGACTGGATGATCAGAAGTCTGCAGAAGATTTCCAAAGAAATGAGCAGCCTCATTCCGGACATCCTCTTGGTCCTCAGTCCAGATTCCATCAATTTGAAGCCTCTGAATTTTATTGCATCTTCTATTGCCTTGAACTACATCATGATAAAGGCAGAATTCTGTCCCCTTTTTCCATCCCGTCCATTCTAGATTTTTGAGCCCAGAAAGTGTCCAAGCAATGAAGAGCTCTCTTGTATTAGCAATCACCTCCCCAAAATAGAACGGTTATCCGGAGTTGGATTATTATCAAACTGATCTTGCTTAATTCTAACCTCATCATCCAGCAGTAAGACATTTTCTTCACATTCGTCCGGGTGATCTTCTGACGCCATGTTATCTTCACCGACATAGGCATAGGCACATCTTCTGAACATGATTTTGCTGGGATGGATCGCTTGGGTTGTAGGTTTGCAACTCCGGCTGCTTATGCTTTTGTGATAGTCAGAAACTGCTGGCTCAGCTTGTGAGAAAACGAACAAATGTCGGGGATACCATAGTAGTTAATCTTCTACCAAAAACCCATCAGAGCCACACCCAATCCATCCTGTCTGGTCTGTGCTTAATAATGTCTAACTCTATACACCACAAAGCTTCATTAGTTTGCGTGAGGGCCATGGTGGGTTCATAAAATTCTGAGAACATGGCCAAGATTTTCTGCTATGGACTTCAGGAAGTCCTCATAATAGTAATTCACAGGAAGCATCGGAGGACCAATCCAAATGGAATAACGGTAGGATTTGCATTAAAATGAAACTGTGGATCCCATTTGAAAAACCTGTATAATAGACCTTGTGGTAAAGGTTTCTCCGCATGATGACCTTCAAATAATCTTCCTCCTCATCAAAGCGCACAAACACGTGATGGTTGTTGAGGACACTAACAATGAAATCCCTCTTAAGCAGCAGTCTTTATGAGAGAAGACTATTTTAAATTCCAGGATAGAGCATCGACCATATGCACACCGAGCAATCAAAGCTAGTCTGAAAGTTTGAATAGACTGACCCACCTCATCACGAGGAGAAGAATACGGCGAGTTCACCAGAGTCAGTGAAGCTGGGTGGCTTTACCCAGTGTTATGGATGGAGGCGGTTTGGTAGTCGAGATGATTTGCGGCATAAGACATCCGCCCAGCAGAGGCCTCGCCTTCAACTGCACCGTGAAGACAGCCTTTCGCCGGAACAACCATGGAGCAGGGGCCCCAGCGCCCCCGCCAGCCCCCAGGGCCGGCGGCAAGCGAAGAGAAGACAAACCGTGAAACCCAGAAACCTAGAGCTTCTCTCTCTAGAAAACTAAGAGAGAAAGAGAACCCCCCCTAGTTACTAATTTAACTGTGTAACTAAGTTGATGGCAGCTAAGTGGCCATTTACTTCTCCAGTTGTGTTTGGGATTCCAGATCTGAAATGGCCCCATTTTCTTTGGTGTTCGTTTAGGAAACCCAATCCCCAATGGTCAGGACTCCTAATGCTAGGTTTACCCGACTCTTAGCCTATAAAACCTAGAGATCTCGGCTAAGGAGGACTTTTCTCACCTAGGGCTGTTTGGGTTCCGGAGAGAAAAAGAGCAGACCTTGAGACCTTTGATCCGGCGTGTGGGAGGCTTCACCGGCAATCTTCACGACTGAAGGAGCATTTGGAGGTGAAGAAGCTCCCTGACTCAGGAGACCATCTGTGCAAGCGTGGGGACCGGATTTGGGGCTGAAGGATTCATCTTCTTGGTTGGTCGAGGAGGCTTCATTGCCAAATTAGATCTTTTGAGATTTTTATTCAGGCAAGTAACTTAGGGGTAACATCCCTAGACATGTCCCCTAGAGTTTAGGTATTTTTACAGATTTTTACATCGTGTCCTGGACCCCCAAATTCTATCTTTTTCATGTTCGGTCTGCACTTTTCTACAGACAGGAGGTGACGACACCTTGTTTGCTGCCAAGTGCATGAGTTAACGGCAATCGATGGTTCTGTTAACCATATTGACGCCAGAACCCTGCCGTCAAGTTCATCTATTTTCTACAGAATTATGTTTTAAACTCTGTGCTGTGATTTTCTGATTTCTGGATGTCTGTACATGTTGCAAAAATTCTATTTTGTCAGGTATGGTCTTTAGGTCAAATTTTGAATTTCGGTTGAATTTCTGATGATGTTGTTATTTAATATAATTATGTTATAGAAGAATTATGCATGATTTGAAAGGATTTAATTTTGAACAAATAGTTTTAATGCATGTTACTGTTGCATAAAATTTCATGAAGGGTTATTGTTTGAATGTTTTAAAACTGTGAGAATTGACTGTTTTACTGTCTATCATGTTAGTGGAATATCTTGCTAAGATTACATCAAATCTATAGTAAATGTTAAAAATAGTTTTACTGTTGCAAAATTTCTGAAAATTATTCAAATGACATATACATGTCTAGGGTTGTAGTTAAAATTGGTACTGTTTTGATATCCATAGGTTACATTTGTATTTTAAAGGGTGTTAGCCCATGTTAAGCATGTTTGATTTAGACAATGTATTTTCAAGTGATTAGAAGCATGTTTAGGTAGTGTTATGCTTAATTTGACACTGTGAAACAGTCATGATAGGTTTTGTAAACTGAGATTTCTATATTTGAAAGATTTGCATATGAATGGATCAGTGAGTGCATATAAATAATGTTAATCATGTGATTAAGTGAGGTAATGTGTTTAAGTGGAATAGGTGCCGAAATTGACACTGCTACCATAGAAGGCTGTGGAGCCGTACTGTAGAAAAGTCCCTATGGGAAGGCTCAATGTGTATGTGATATCCTGTGGGCATCCGGATGAAATCCTAGAGGTGGACAAGTACCATTGTTAGGGTAGAAAGGGCTTCTCCTAGTTCTGCGTAGTTACAAGATTCGTCACTATATTGCCTAGGTGACGGGTATGTGTATGTGAATGGTGTCCTTCTTTATGCTGGTTCGGCCTATGTGTCACAACAAGTTAATATGTAAAAATGTGAAAAGTGTGTAAATGGCAATATGATCATGTTTAGTGATGTGTTAATGTGATACCATGTGAAAAGATGTGAAACCAAGTGAATGTGTTTTATTTATGTTAGAAAAGCAAGTAAATGATGTGATTATGTGATATGAATGCATGTGAAAAGTTAGACATCATGCTAGGTTTGTTAGTACCATGTGCTAAATTCCATGATCTATTTGTTTAGAAGTATGAGGTGATATGAACGGAATTTGAACCCATGAATCAAGTTAAATACCATGTCCAGTCCGAGAGGATGATCTAGACACTCGAGGATATGTTGAGAGCGTGCGTGCTTGATTGGAGAGGTGATTGGGAACGTCATCTACCTCCTGTGGAGTTCGCCTACAACAACAGTTTCCATGCGAGCATCGGTATGGCTCCATTCGAGGCTTTGTACGGGTGGCCCTATAGATCTCCATTGTGCTAGGAGGAGATAGGTGATAGGCAGTTGGTTGGTCTGGAGTTGGTGTAGGAGACTTCGGATAAGATTTAGCTTATAAGGCAGAGGTTGGTTGCAGCCTAGGCAGAAGAGCTACGCCGACAATAGAAGGAAGGATTTAGAGTTTAAGGTTGGCGAGCATGTATTTCTCAAGGTTTCTCCTACCCGAGGCATGGTTCAGTTTGGCAGGCATAGCAAGTTAAGCCCGAGATTCATTGGCCCATTTGAGATTCTCAGGCGGATGGGTAGCGTGGCATATGAGTTAGTTTTACCCCCAGTGCTAGCTAGTGTGCACCCAGTCTTCCACGTGTCTATGCTCAGGAAATATGTGAGAGATCCGTCACATGTTATCAGTCACAGCCAGTGGAGATTCATCAAGACTTGTCTTATGTAGAGCGACCAGTAGCTATCCTAGATCAGAAGGTTCAGCATCTCAGGAACAAGAGCATTGCATCTGTGAAGGTGTTATGGAGGAATTTCTCGTGGGAGGAGGCTACATGGGAGCTTGAGGAGGACATGAAGAAGCAATATCCCTAATTGTTTGGTTAGTATTTCTGTGCTAACTTCAAGGGCGAAGTTTTCTTTTAGGGGGAGAGGGTGTAAGGCCCTCAAATTATGTGCATATGGTGTTTATTTATTTTCTGTACATATTATATTGTTTATTCTGTCCATGTATGTTTGTTTTGAAGTTCTGTCTGAAATCCCAATTTAACGTCAACATCCCTTGACGTTAAGAGCAAGTTGACGACAACTTCTGTGCCGTTGACTGTGTAGCCAGAAGATCTATACGTCAACATCGATTGGCGCCTATTTCCAGTTGATGGCAGCTAAGTGGCCGTTTACTTCTCCGGTTTTGTTTGGGATTCTAGATCTAAAACGGCCCCATTTTCTTCGGTGTTCATTTAGAAACCCATCCCCAATGTTCAGGACTCCTAATGCTAGGTTTACCCCGACTATTAGCCTATAAAACCTAGAGATCTCGGCTAAGGGAGGACGTTTCTCATGTAGGCTTTTGGGTTCCGGGAGAGAAAAAGAACAGACCTTTGAGACCTTTGATCCGGCATGTGGGAGGCTTCACCGGCAAACTTCATCGACTTGAAGGAGCATCTGGAGGTGAAGAAGCTTCCTTGACTCCGGGAGACCATCTGTGCAAGCGTGGCGACCGGATTTAGGGCTGAAGGATTCATCATCTTGGATTGGCCAAGGAGGGCTTCATTGCCAAATTAGATCTTCTGAGATTTTATTCAGGCAAGTAACTTAGGGGTATCATCCCTAGACATGTCCCCTAGAGTTTAGGTATCATCCCTAGACATGTCCGTGTTCGGTCTGCACTTTTCTGCAGAAAGGAGGTTGACAGCAACCTTGTTGCCGCCAAGTTCATGAGTTAACGACAATCGATGGTGTCGTTAACCCATATTGACAGCAGAACCCCTGCCGTCAAGTTCATCTGTTTTCTGCAGAATTATGTGTTTAAACTTTGTGCTGTGATTTTCTGATTTTTGGATGTCTATACATGTTGTAAAAGTTCTGGTTGGTTAGGTATGGTCTTTAGGTCAAATTATGAATTTTAGTTGAATTTCTGATCATGCTGTTATTTAATATAAATTTTGTTATAGGAATTATGCATGATTGACATGATTTTATTCTGAACAAATAGTTTTAATGCATGTTACTGTTGCAGAAAATTTTCATGAATTTAGGGTTATTGTTTTGAATGCTTTTAAAATGTGAGAATTGACTGTTTTACTATCTATCATATTAAGTGGAATATCTTGCTAAGATTGCATAAATCTGTAGTAAATGTTAAAAATAGTTTTACTGTTGAGAAAATTCTGAAAATTAGTCATATGACTATTACATGTGTAGGGTTTGTAGTTAAAAGTTGGTATTGTTTTGATATCTGTAGGTACTGTTTGTACTTTTAAAGGGTGTTAAAGCCATGTTAAGCATGTTTTGATTTAGATAATGTATTTTCAAGTGATTAGAAGCATGTTTAGGTACTGTTATGCTTAATTTGACATTGTGAAATAGTCATGACTGGTTCTATAAATTGAGATTTATATATTAAAAATATTTGCATATGAATAGATCAATTAGTGCATGTAAATAATGTTAATCATGTGATTAAGAGAGATACTATGTTTAAGTGGAATATGTGCCGAAATTGACACTGCTACCATAGGAGGCTGTGGAGCCGTACTGTAGAAAAGTCCCTATGGGAAGGCTCAATGTGTATGTGATATCCTGTGGGCATCAGGATGAAATCCTGGAGGTGGACAAGTACCACTGGTTAGGGTGGAGAGGGCTTCTCCCAGTTCTGCGCAGTTACCAAGATTCGTCACTATATTGCCTATGTGACGGGTATGTGTATGTGAATGTGTGTCCTTTATGGCGGTTCGGACTATGTGTCACGGCAAGTTAATGTGTAAATGTGAAAAGTATGTAAATGTGCAATATGATCATGTGTTAGTGATGTGTTAATGTGATACCATTTGAAAAGATGTGAAACCATGTGAATGTGTTTTATTTTGTTAAAATAGCAAGTAAAAGATGTGATTATGTGATATGAAAGCATGTGAAAATGTTAGACATCATGCTAGGTTTGTTAGTAACCATGTGCTAAATCCATGATCTATTTGTTTAGAAGTATGAGGTGATATGAACAGAATTTGAACCCAAGAATCAAGTTAAATACCATGTGGTAACTGTGCGCCCCCCAGAAAACATTATTCTGTCTATTTTTAATAGCGAAATTAGCCAAAGAATCAGCAAGCTGATTGGTTTCCCGGTACACGTGAGACAGCTGAATAGGCTCCTGGCTGAAAATCAATTTAGCTTCTCTCCACCATCTGTATGAACGCCAAGAAAGAATCTTATCCTCACGGATGGACTTCACAAGACCTGAGAATCCGAGTAAACAATAGATAGCATGTAACCAAAGGAATTTTCCAGCCGAAGTCCATCACAGAGCGCTCTAATTTCTGCAATCATGCTGGTCCCCTCCCCATAATAATGAGTGAAAGCCACATGAACATGACCTTGAGAATCACGAATGCAACCACCACCTCCACACTCCCCAGGATTCCCTTTGCAAGCACCATCAACATTAAGACTGAAATCACATATAGGAGGAATCCATCTTTATAGTTTAAGCATCTTGGCAGCGCACATAGGAGCATAGCCGAATCCATGAGGGTTTGCATCTCATGAGAGTTAGGCGCTACCTTGAAGTGGAGTTTAGATAGTGAGTGTAAAATGCTAGACTTGATGGATAGTGGAGTAAAATGCTAGACTTGATGTTGCTGATGATCATCCCAGCAGAAACCTGAGTAGATTCAAACCTTCTTAAACATCTTCCCTTCCAGATTTCCCACAGCATGAGGGTGAGGGTATATAGAGAAACAACCCATAGGGAGATCTGATATTAAAAATCTGAATAACACTCCACAGATAGGCTATAATATGCTTATGAAGGATGACCCTTGGGATAGTAGAGGATGAATCCAGCACCAAGAGTGGCAGCAGTATCGCTGTGAATAAACAAGTGATCAAGGTCTTCAATCTGAGAGTGCTTACAACAAGAACAACGAGACACCAAAGAAATCCCAGCTTCAGAAATATGCCCATCAACTGGAACTGCCCGGTTTAAAATTTTCCATGAAAAGAGAGGCTCTACGGTAAAAGGAGTTGTGCCAGATTTTTGCAAGGACCGGTCTTTGCACTCCCTTTGGTCTGATCAGGTTGTAGGTAGACTTAGTAGAGAACGATCCATTGTTGGAGCCACCCAATACATTTATCATCTTCATCATTAAGCACCAAGCCTTCCATAACCGACTGGGGAATCCTGGACCTGAGGGGATGCGAAACATCCATAGCCACCTCGCTCAATGAGGCTCCTGCCCCCTCATTATCAGCGTGGATAAAAGTGCTGAGAGGTGTTTCACCAATCCAAGTGTCATGTAGGATATGTGGAATGTGTTAATGATGATGGAATAAGAATGTCTTTTATTTCCGATGTACTTTCTTTTGTTATTTTGTACATCTCTACCTACTTTGTTGTGTTGTGTACATGTCCCACTATGACGGCGTCCTTTATATCGATGTGGATTGGTATAATCGTACCAGTATAAAGAGGGTCGTTACAAAGATGATTTGAAACCAGACATGACAATGCCAGAGTATCCGATACAGATTACAGGACGCAGAACCCAGAAGCTGAGAAACAAAGAGATTGAATTAGTAAAATCAGATGGGAAAACAGATAGGGTGGAGAAGACACATGGGAACTAGCAGAGGAATGATGAAAGCGTATCCATACTGTTTAAGTAAGCTTTTAAATTCTTTAGGTGATAATACCATGTATGTTTAACTGAAAATTTTCATGTTATGCTTTCTTCCTAAATTTCTAGGATGAAATTTCTTTAGGTGATAGTAATGTAGCGTATTGACCATTCGGATCAAGGTTTAGTGGTTGTGGAGGCCAGTGTGTTGCCTATAGTTCATGTTTGAGGTGTTTCTACAGGTTGTGGGGCTTCGTGGGCTGCGAAATGGGCCCAAAGCACCCACTGGTTCACTGTCTGTGAAAGCGACAAGGGTGGATGTCTCATTCTGAATGCGACGGTCTTGGGTGTCGTGTTCTGGTTACCGCCGCTTGAGGGTCTTCGGCTGCATGCCCACAGTGTGGCGTGCTCGTCGGCTTGCTGGCATCAGCGTTGAGAAGGTGACGGCCTCAACCATTGCATTCTGGTCGTGACGGCAAGGTGCGTCGCGTTCTCAACTTTGAGAGGGCTATTAACCTAAGTCGTCCAAACAGAGCTTAAAAAGCTCTGTTCGGCCAAGAGAGGGAGGTTTTTGCTGGTTCATGAGCGATTCGAGGTGTTTGGAGCTGTTTTTCAGCGTGGTCTCGCCGTGAGGATGTGGTACGAAGTGGGGAAATGCCAGGTTATCATCGTTCTTCACATATTTTACGAAGGTAGGGAGATTCTACCTTGTTTCTCGCTGTGAATTGGGTGTTGAGCATGTTTAGCTTGCTTTATGCGTTGTAGATGATAAATAACATGCTAGTGTAATGGTTAGAGCATGAAAACTTGCTTTTCTTGGTAGTTTACATGGTTTACATAGGGATTCCGAAGATGGAACCCCGGATTCTGGTCACTGTTTGTGAAGGCGACAGACCTGGGTGTCGCGTTCAGACACGACAGCTCGACCCATCGCGTTCTACTTCAGAACGCGCTGTATAGAGGCATCGTGTTCTGAAGGCGACGGTTGACCCTGTCGCATTCTGGTTTACGAGGACTAATGGTCTTTGCATGGATACATGATTATCAGATTATCTTTATTTATTGTTTGTGGCAATGGTAAGTGGTGCATCTGCACTTGTTGAGATCGAGGACAGCAGTGTTCACGTAGTTTGTGTGTGCGTGGCGAGTAGTACGACGCTTACCGTGGTTACCTCTCCAGTCGGGTACCCTAGGTTTTGTGTGAGACAAGCACGTTAGTGCTCAAGGTTTGTCCCGTATTTGTGTACCGTCGAGGTCTGTGTCGTCTTCCTGGACACCCTCGCTCTTATGTAGAGTTGTACGTCAGGCTGAAGGAAAGACGGTAGTAGGACAACAACTTGTGAGATTTTGTGTTTGTCACTTGTAGCGTGCTCATGCTTGGGGGTTACAAATACCATTGATGTACTGGGCCCCAGCTAGTCTTGTTTTCCAGTGCCTCACTTTAGGGAGCTCGGGCCAGAGTCTCTAAAGGTGCTAGTCATGGGCCTGCGGTAGTGTGGTCCGTAGGAGTGGTGTTGGTTGGTCTCCACAGTTTCTTGGCTTGTTGTGGTGGAGCGGCAGCTGGACCTTTCATCCATGGCTGCGAGACTGAGAGGTAGTTCTGTGTGGTTTGTCCGGGTTAGTTGCTGGTGTTGCGAACTAGTCTTCGTGACCCGAATCTGGCATTCTTCTACTTTAGCTCGTACACTTGGATGAGGTTCGCTGTTTATTTATTAAATGTTAATTCCTATTAATAGCATGAGATAAATGTTATTTATAGCTTTAATATCCTGCGTAGCTAGTTCTATAAATTGCCTAGTCTAGTTTCCTGTTTTTGCACTTTGTGAGTTTGGTTTTGTACGGCTTTTGGGGGAGTTTTCCTACTGAGCCAGTGACTTGCGAGGCTCACCCCTACCCTTTCAGGTGAGGGAGAGCAGAAGGCTTCCCGCCCTTTGTCTAGTTCGGATCCGCATTGTAGTGGAGTTGGGTCTGCACCACCAGCAGTGTAATCTCTTCTTTCTGTTCACCTCGGGGTATGCCCCAGGTTGCTGTACTTTGAGTTTGACTTCAATTGAGAAATGGCTATGTATATTTCATGTAAATATTTGTGAGATGTAGCATCTTATATATATTTGAGTTGTTTCCTTTATATCTCTACGGACTTGTAAATGGTATCCCTTGCGAGGCTTAGGCTCGTTCGCGGGAGGCGGATTCAGTTCAAGC
>JACBKR010002423.1:0-34995 GCA_014218235.1 Colocasia esculenta
ATCTCCCTACCTCTATGAAGAACGTGAAGAACGAGACCCACAAAGCGTTCTCCCTCTCCACGCTGCATCATCGCGGTGAAAACACGCCAAAAACACTTCTGAACGTCGAATCGCCCCTCTCCTCAGCAAAACCTCCTCCCTGGCTGTAAAGAACTTGCGATGCTCTGTTCAGCCAGACTCTCTTAAAAATGCACAGTGGTTGGGAACCCAACTGGCCCTAGGTCGTGACCTGAACGCGACGTAGGGGGCCGTCATCTTCTAATTCCTGACATCTGCAAGCCTTTGCCCCGTGCGCGACACACGGTGCGCATGCAGTCATCAACCCAAACAACGGTTCCATGAACTTGACACCCAGGGACATCGTGTTCAGAACGTGACACCCAGGGACATCGTGTTCAGAACAGACAGTGAACAGGTAGGCACTTTGGGCCCAACATGTCGGCCCACAATGCCCCGAAAACCTACGTAAACACCTGCTAAGCACGTCATTGGCCACACATTGGCGTCCACAAGTACAATGACATGGTCCGAACTGTCAATACGCTACACTATCTATGAAATATCTAAATAGATCACAAAACCCTCAGCACCACTAGGCAATATCAACACGGGTGCAGATGTCAGCCTTGTCTTTAGCTCTTGGAAACTGCTCTCACAATCCTCAAACACACAGGCTTAACCCCTTTCTTGTCAGCTTGGTTAAAAGTGCTGCTATGGAGGCAAAACCTTCTATGAATCGCTTGTAATAACCTACTAACCCAAGAAAACTCCTGATCTCAGATGGTGTCTTCGAAGTCTCCCACTATAACACTGCCTGAACCTTCTCCGGATCAACATCAACTCTAGTGCCTGAGATGATATGCCCAAGGTAGTGAACCTCGCGCATCTAGAAGACACACTTGCTGATCTTGGCATACAACTTATGTTCCCGGAGAACTTCTAGAACTGTCCTCAGATGCTCACGGTGTGTAGCCTCATTAGCGGAGTAGACTAACACATTGTCTATGAACACCACAACAAAGCTATCCAAGTATGGCCTAAACACCCTATTCATAAGATCCATGAACACTGCAGGGGCGTTAGTTAGACCAAATGGAAGCACAAGGAACTCATAGTGTCCATAGTGGGTTCTAAATGCAGTCTTGGAAACATCCTCTTCGTTGATCCTCAATTGATGGTAGCCGGATCACAGATCGATCTTGGAGAACACAGATGCATTCTGCAACTGATCAAACAATCATTAATGCGCGGCAAGGGGTACTTATTCTTCACTGTCACCTGTTGAGCTTCCTGTAGTCAATGTACAACCTGAAGGAACCATCCTTTTTCTCACAAATAACACAAGTGCCCCATGGTGACACACTAGGGCAAATAAACCCCTTGTCAAGAAACTCCTGCAACTACTTCCTCAGCTCATCTAACTCTGCTGGTGCCATCCAGTAGGGAGCCTTAGAGATAGGTGAGGTGCCTAGAAGCAACTCAATAGCGAACTCTATCTTCCTTGCTGGTGGCAATTCAGACAAATCATTAGGGAACACTTATGGGATTCCGCACAGCCTCGATCCCTTAAGTGTAGGTGACTGATCGGCCTTTGGAAATAAGACCACACTAGCAAGGAAGGCGCGTCACAACCCTTATTCTCCTCTTCATAGCCTTCATGGCGGAGATCACAACCTTCCTGCAAGATTCCAAGGCAAAGGATGTGAGAACTCATCCTCCCAGGAATATGGAAAGTAATTCTCTTCCCCTGCCATCGACAAGGCATAGTGCTCCTTAAGCCAATCTAGACCAAGTATGGCATCGTAGTCTTTCATTTTGAGCAAGTAGAAGCACCCAAATAAACCCCGATCTTCAATGTACACAGGTAAAGATGGGATGCACTTCCTGGTCACTACAGTACCTGTTGGTGTGTGCACAGACAAGGGAACCTCTAACTCCTCTGCCTCAACACCAGACTTTGCCGCTAACTACTTAGCAAACTGCTCAGAAACAAACGAGTTGGTAGCACCCGTATCAAATAATACTCGAGCCTGCACACCCATAACTAAAACAGTACCTTCTGTGACATTCTCTGCCTACTCCGCATCCTCACGTGCAAGTGCATACACTCGAGCTTGGACCCGAGGCCTTTCTGGCTTCCTGGTTACTGGTGCCGCTGTCGTAGCTGCTACTGGGGCTAGCGCTGCTCTCTGTGCAAACTACTAAAGTCTGGGGCAGTCTCTGATCTGGTGCTCTGTGTTGCCGTACTTTAGGCACTTCCCTGCTAACTTCCAGCACTCTGAGCCGCCATGTGTCCTTCCACAATGATGACACTCCTTCTTATCACTGGACCTGAAGCTGGGTGTCTGCTAACTGACTCAGAGCTGCGGTATGTTGTGGCTACTGGTACATGGCTGCCTTCTTCTTGTCCTACCTTTGGAAAGGTAGCGCCAACCTATTCTGGGCTGCCCTCTTCTCCTACATATACTGATCTATCTCGCTCTCCTGCCTGCATGCTGCGCTGAGAGCCTTATCTAACGTCCGATGATCAAATGCTACCAGTCTCGACATGAGTGATGTTCCGAGCCCCATCACGAACTTCTTGGCCTTCATGCGCTCATCTACAACAAGATGGGGAGCGTACTAGGAAATCTCAGCAAACCTGGCCTCGTACTCCAGGACAGTCATGGAACCCTGCGTAAGAGATAGAACTGTCACGCCCCAACGCGGAATATCGGAGCGCGAAGGCAGTTGCAAGAAAAGGTATAGAGCGTATACTAGACATCAAACCATTGCACACTGAATAATACTAAAGCAAATCTTTCTCATATTAATTTTCCAAATGTCTAGTTACAACCACTAATACAGAGCCATTCTATAGGGCCCAATTACATTGCATTAGAAGGAAATAACTAACTACAACTCTAAGATAACATAACGACTCGAGGGTACTCCTGGCTTCACTCTTGGTCATTCCCTTCCTCGTGAGTGTATGTGTCATCCTCGGTCTCACCTGAGAACACAACATTAAATAACGTAGGGTGAGCGATAACGCCCAGTAGGACTTAAATCTCAGGCTCAAGCAGGCTTTAAATAATTAATGCATTTAATGGTAGAGTTTCTAAAGATAGCAGGTACAAGAGAGTCAAAATATAGCAAGAGATAGCACAATCGCACGAGAGCGAGTATAGTTTCCAAAAAGAGCACAAGTATCGAGTATAGCACGAATAGCAGGATGGCCATAGCACAACTAGCACAAGTATAGTAATAGCACGACGAGTATAGCACTTGTTTGTCATTCTAGACATCGAGAGAGTATAGCACGTTTTGTGTTTTTGATTGTCATATAGATAGTCGAGATAGATAGCACTTGAGTGTAATGCCAAACACTCTGATCATTTAACTCCCATGGGCACTAGCACTTTCGGGCGCACATCCCAGGACCAGATCGGGCCCTTTATTTATTGCCAGGCATTGGTTATATTGTTTATCTTTAGACAATCAGTCAATGGCCAATATAGAGTACCAAGAAGTAGATGAGAGCACTAGATGAATAGACGAGATAGTAGAGTGAACGTGAATAGACGAGCGAGTAGAGTATAGATAAGAGCTAGTGGACATTGCACGTAATGCGACGAGTAAACAGGCGATAGTAACAGTTGCACAACACGCGCACTTGGTGTTAGCAGTCAGGTGGAACTCACGACCCTACCACTGGCCTTGTTATGCACAGGTCCATAGGTCCGGCGTGATTTAAGATGAGAGTGAATCTTCTAATAGCCGTTGGATCATATAGATCCCTAAAGGGTATCATAGGTATTAGGGTACAACCGGCTCGTCGACCATGTGGGAATCCATGATCAGAGGAGACTTACGGAGGCCTTGTGCAAGGGTTCACTAGTCCGGCGAAAGGAATATCCGACGGAGAGTTCACCACAAGCCAAGAAAAGTGTATATAAAACAGGTGCTCGACGTTCTAGAGGAATTCTAGGACAGTGGAGCGTCAATCGGTATATAAACAACGCAAGAAAACGAATGCAAGTCCTTTAAAATAGGGCAGTTAATATGCTTTATTGTAATACATTATGAGATATTTTCTGTAAGATTTCAGCCATAAATGGATGGTTCAAGTGTGTGCAAGTGCAAGAGAAATCATAGATAGAAATAAGTCGTGAACATGTATTTTAAATCATTCAATATAGCATCCTTTTTAAGTAGGGTTTTACTAGGGGTATAACGGTAAGAAGGCGACATACCCTTGTACTGGTCGCGACAGGGACAGGACAGAACGCGACAGGGCCTAAAAAGGGTCGCGACAGGGCATGCAAATCGGGTACTGAGAACGCGACGGCTCACCTGTCGCCTTCTTGGTCGCGACAGGGGCTGTCACAATCATGCCCCAGAAAACGACATATCGAGGTGTCGCCTTCTGGTTGTCTGCGCCTGACTCCGACAGGAGTCAGACCAGGCATTGGATTGCGGGCCAGAACATTGAAATTTCGATACAGGGCGTTCAGGAAATCATAACTAATTATATAGTCAACAAAAATCATGAAACCAGTTGCAAATTAAACTAGACATGTAGGGTACTTCCAATAAATCGGAATTAGAGAGAGAGCATGGTTTGAACATGGTTTGAGAACAACAAGAACAAGTAACATAGAACATGATACAGGGAGCAAGATCGATTTAATTCGAGTAACATGCTCAATAGAAATTAGGGCTTTTAGGGGCAAAGGATGCCTATCATGCATCAGTATCTCCCATTAAAATTTGGAGGCATGAGATAGAGTATCCAAGAGATATGAATTAAGCATGAAGGTTCGGGGTCTAAGAACTGCAAAACTTTGAAAATTCATAAGAAAAGATTTGATCGCTGGAAAATTATGAAATTTGAGGGTTTTGTTCCAGAGGGTAGAAAGATCCTACAGAAAAAGTTTCACAGTTTATGCTTGTGAGAATGCCTACCTTGACTCGATTTCCTCTTCTAGGGCTAGAACTTGAAGAACGGGGTTGAGAGCTTGAAAGGTTCTTCTCCCCACGAAATCTCCACCTCCTTGGCCTCTCCTTCTGGTCCAGGAATCCTTTGGCATGAGCTTGGGTCGGCCATGAGGGTTTTAGGAGAGTATTTAAGCTTCTCCTCTTTCTATTTCCTATAGGACTCTAATTCCTCTTTAATTCCGAAATTTCCTTACTTCCTCCTTCCTTCCTTGCTTTCCAATCTCTATTTAGACTAGGAAGAGATCCAAATTCGTGCTAACCTCTCAAACTCTCTCTTTTTCTCTCCCCAAAACCCAAAAGCCCTAGCTGAGCCAAAGTCCCCTCTTTGCAGAGACGACCTAGCTTTGTAGGTGATTGGGGTCATAGGTAACCTAGGAAAGAGGAGTCCTGACCGTTACAGGTTTCCATATCTGCCTCCCAGAGAAATCAGGACGGTTTCAGATCCAGAATCCCAAATGCAGCTGGAGAAGTTAACGGCCACTTTGCTGCCGTCAACCACAATAACTGTCAATCGATGTTGACGTCTAGATCTTTTGACTAGACTGTAGCTAGACTGTAAACGGCACATTTCTTGCCTTCAACCAGCCCTTAACGTTAATTAATGTTGACGTTAAGAAGAATTTGGGGAGAATATTAAAACATAATCACAGTCACAAAATACACAGAAAACTAGGGCCTTACACCCAATCCCCCCTAAAAGAAAACTTCATCCCTGAAGTTAGAGCAAAATACTAACTAAACAGATAGGGGTACTGCTTCTTCATAGCCTCCTCGAGCTCCCATGTAGCCTCCTCTCATGAGAAGTTCCTCCACAGTACCTTCAGGGATGCAATAGCCTTGTTCCTAAGGTGCTAAACTTTACGATCTAAGATGGCCACTGGTCACTCTACGTATGACAAATCTGGCTGAAGTTCCACTGGCTCGTGGCTGATGACAAGTGACGGATCTCGCGCGTATCTTCTGAGCATAGACACATGGAATACAAAGTGCACACTTGCTAGCGTTGGGGGTAAAGCTAACTTGTATGCCACGCTGCCCATCCACCTAAGAATCTCAAATGGGTCAATGAACCTCGAACTCAGCTTGCCATGTCTGCCAAACTTGACCACGCCTCGTGTAGGTGAAACCTTGACGAAAACATGCTCTCCAACCTCGAACTCTAAGTCCTTGCATCTATTGTTGGCATAGCTCTTCTGCCTATCCTGTGTTGCAATCAACCTCTGCCTGATGAGATGGATCTTATCTAAAGTTCTTATACCAACTCAGGTCCTACCAACTACCTATCAACAGTCTCCTCCCAACACAAAGGAGACCTACAGGGTCGACCGTACAAAGCATCGAATAGAGCCATGCCTATACTTGCATGAAAACTATTGTTGTAAGCAAACTCCACCAGAGGTAGGTGACGTTCCCAGTCACCCTTCCAGTCAAGCACGCACTCTCTCAACATGTCCTCGATCGTCTGAATTGTCCTCTCGCACTGACTGTTTGTCTGAGGATGAAATGTTGAACTGAGCTATAACTGAGAACCCAAGCCTCCTGAAGACCCAGCCATATCCTCGACATAAACCTCAGGTCTCTATCAAAGATAATGGACTTTGACACACCATGCAAGCTCACTATGCTGCTCCTACATAGACCTCGCCAAACTCTCCACAAACTATTTCTTCCTCATAGGTATGAAGTGAGCAGTCTTGGAGAAACGGTCCACGACCACCCATATCCTGTCATTTCCCTTAGTTGACCTGGGCAAACCCGTCACAAAATCCATGGTGATCGCTTCTCACTTCCACATAGGTATCTCCATCTTCTACATAAGGCCTGATGGTCTCTAACGTTCGGCCATAACCTGCTGACACACCAAACACCGATATACAAACTCTGCCATGTCCTTCTTCATGATTGACCACCAGAAGGGTCGTATCAAGTCCTGATACATCTTGTTGTTACCTAGATGAATGGAGAATTGTGACCTGTGAGCTTCTGCAAGTACTCACTCACGAACCTCCACGACATCTGGTACACATACTCGGTGCTGAAATCTAATAACACCGTCCTCATCACGAACAATACCTACTTGCCCACCATCCCTGGAGTCTGGGATCTGCTCCTTACTGCTCTATCACCTCATCTAACACCAGATCGGATGGACAACTGTTCCACAAAAGCCTGACATAATTGTGTCTCTAGCTCGATCAGAGCACACGCCACATCCTCTAGCATCTTCCAATCATTCTGAAGTAAAGACCTCTTCCTAGTGAGTGCATCTGCCATGACATTCGCCTTCTCTCGATGGTGTAGGATCGGATATGGGATGGGCCAGATCTAGAAGGGGGGGGGTTGAATAGATCTAGTACCATTAATGCGGAAGCTTAACCAATTTGAAAAATACTTTGAATCAGAGATCAATTCAAAGTGACAATTCACTGATCTGATTTATGAATGTGTGAATTGAGTGAATAGAGTGTGTGAGTAGATCAATTTGTAGTGTGAGCGAAATCCTTATGCATGCATCTAGCACTGTATAAAATCAAACCACAATTCAAACCACTTGCACAGAGCATTTTAGGTGGTTCGGAAATCACACAGTGATTCCTACATCCACCCCTCACACAGTGAGGCTCCACTACTCAACCCGACTACAACACACACTGAAACTTGACAACTCTAACACCATTGAGTTAGACAACTCACACACCAACTCTAGAGCACAACTACTCTAGAGAACTGAGCACACTTGCTCAAGCGCACACACTAAGAGTTCAACTCAACACAACTGAGCACAAAGGCTCACAAGAAACATGCTAGATCAAGAACAACACAAATCAGATCCTCTAGCGATGATCTGATTCAGAATAAGTTCATTCACAGAGACTCGTGCAACATTTATGCACAATCTCATGAATGATCAGAAGAACACTTAAAGAATTGAGGGAATTAGATATAGATCATGTTCTTCAGTAGAAATCCCTTGCAGAAGGCTGAATTGAGGAAATCCTTGTAGCTTTGAGTCACTGGGCGATGCTATGCAACAATTGCCTCTAGATCACCCTTGAATTCTCCTCAATTGATTGCTTCTGCTGGATCTGCTCCTTTGAGAAGTGTTCTCACCTCTTCTTCAGAGATCCACTTCACCTTCTGGTGCTCTCCAAGGATGTAGAAGGGTCACCAAGCACCAAGAGGAGCAGGAGCGGGAGAGTCCTCTTTCTTGCCGCCAAAAAGCCTTTGCAGGAATGCTCTGGAGAAGTTCTGCTACTTGGGGGCCGATTAGATAGGTATTTATAGCCCAACATGGCCAAAAGAACCCTTGGAGTCCGTGGGCACATGATCCAAGGTCAATCCAATTGATCCCTAGAAGGCCACGTGTCCAGGTGAAACATAAGATGAAAAATTAGCCGGAGTGTGTCGACACTGTCACTGAGTGTGTCGACACCTATCCCAATTGCACAAAATAGGTCTTCTAGGAGATGGGTCTAGTGTCGACACACTCACTGTCCATGTCGACACACTGTCCCAATCTGGCAACTGGGTCTTCTGGAGACTGGGTCTAGTGTCGACACTGTCAGGGACTGTGTCGACACACTGAACCTTGTCTTCATGAAATTGCTTCAAGGATTGATACCCAGTGTCGACACCATCAATGGGTGTGTCGACACTACCATGACAAGAATTATATGTCCTTGAGAATTAAACACATAAACCATTAGTACAAGGGATTATCATGAAGGTATGTGATCTAATGTGTTTGGAAACATGCTTTTTGTGCATTGTTATTATATAAGTGATGTATGTAAAATGTTCCAAACATTAAGCATTAAAATCACAACATGTCATCATCAAAACTATGAGGAGAAAAATATTAAATCCACACTCAACCCAACAGATGGTACTGAAGCTTGAAGTCGTAGTCCTTAAGAAACTTGATCCACCTTCTCTGCCATAGGTTCAACTCCTTCTGAGAGAATAGGTACCTCAAGCTCTTGTGGTCTGTGAACTCCTCGAACCTGACACCATAAAGGTAGCGTCTCCAAATCTTCAGTGCATGGACCACAGCTGCTAACTCCAAGTCATGGGTCGGATAGTTACACTCATGCTCCTTTAGTTGGCGAGAAGCATAGGCAACAATCTTATCATGATGCATCAAAACACAACCAAGGCCTATCTGTGAAGCATCTGAATAGATTGCAAAACCCTCGGCACCACTAGGCAATATCAACACGGGTGCAGATGTCAGCCTTGTCTTCACCTCCTAGAAACTGCTCTCATTCCTCAGACCACACAGACTTAACCCCTTTTCTGGTCAGCTTGGTTAAAAGTGCTGCTATGAAGGCAAAACCTTCTATGAATCACTTTTAATAACCTGCTAACCCAAGAAAACTCCTGATCTCAAATGGTGTCTTTGGAGTCTCCCACTCAAACACTGCCTGAACCTTTGCCAGATCACACCAACTCTAGTACCTGAGATGACATGCCCAAGGTGGTGGACCTTGTGCATCCAGAAGACGCACTTGCTGATCTTGGCATACAACTTATGTTCTCGGAGAACTTCTAGAACTGTCCTCAGATGCTCACGGTGTGTAGCCTCATTAGTGGAGTAGACTAACACATCGTCTATGAACACCATAACAAAGCTATCCAAGTATGGCCTAAACACCCTATTCATGAGATCCATGAACACTGTAGGGGCGTTAGTTAGACCAAATGGAAGCACAAGGAACTCATAGTGTCCATATCGGTTCTAAATGCAGCCTTGGAAACATCCTCCTTCTTGATCCTCAACTGATGGTAGCCGGATCGAAGATCGATGTTGGAGAACACGGATGCATTTTGCAACTAATCAAACAAATCATCAATGTGCGGCAAGGGGTACTTGTTCTTCACTGTCACCTGGTTGAGCTTTCTGTAGTCATTCACAACCTGAGGGAACCATCCTTCTTCTTCTCAAATAATACAGGTGCGCCCCATGGTGACACACTAGGGCGAACAAACCCCTTGTCAAGAAACTCTTGCAACTGCTTCTCTCAGCTCAACTACTGTACAGGTGCCATCCGTAGGGAGCCTTAGAGATAGGTGAGGTGCCTGGAAGAAACTCAATAGTGAACTCTATCTTACTTGCTGGTGGCAATCTAGACAAATCATTAGGAACATGTCTGGGAATTTCTGCACAACCTCTATCTCCTTAAGGGTAGGTGGCTGATCGGCCTCTAGAAGGAAGGCGTCACAACCCTTATTCACCATCTTCATAGCCTTCATGGAGGAGATCACAAACCTCCCGCAGGATTCCTAGGCAAAGGATGTAAGAACTCATCCTCTCCAGGAATACAGAAAGTAATTCTCTTCCCTCTGCAATCGACCAAGGCATAGTGCTCCTCAAGCCAATCCAGACCAAGTATGGCATCGTAGTCTTTCATTTTGAGCAAGTAGAAGCACCAAAATAAACCTCGATCTTCAATGCACACAGGTAAAGATAGGATGCATTTCCTGGTCGCTACAGTACCTACTGTTGGTGCACAGACAAGGTAACCTCTAACTCCTCTGCCTCAACTCCACTCTATCACTAACTGCTTAGCAAACTGCTCGGAAACAAACGAGTGTGTAACACCTGTGTCAAACAATACCCGAGCCTGCCACCCATAACTAAAACAGTACCTTCTGTGACGTCTTCTGCCTACTCTGCATCCTCACGTGCAAGTGCATACACTCGGGCTTGGAGCCGAGGCCTTTCTAGCTTTCCAGTTATTGGTGCCGCTACTACTGCTGGGGCTGGCACTCGTATCTGTGCAAACTGCCAAAGTTAGGGGCAGTCTTTGATTTGGTGCTCTGTGCTGCTGCACTTCAGGCACTTCCTTGGTAACTTCCAACACTCTGAGTCGCCATGTGTCGTTCCACAATGATGACACTCCTTATCGTTGGTCCTGAAGCTGGGTGTCTGCTGACTGACTCAGAGCTGCTGTACGCTGTGGCTGCTGGTACACAACTTCCTTCTTCTTGTCCTTCCTCTGGAAAGGTAGCGCCGACCTCTTCTGGGCTTCCCTTTGTAGACACGCGATTTTGACTCCACCGCGGGCAAATTTCATATTGCGCCATAATGTCACAAATGGCCCTCCTTTTGCCTTGAAAGAGTAGTTTCCCAATCATTCTTGGATCACCCATTCCTCCCCGATGCTTCCCCTCCATTTCCAAGGCTCACAGGGCAACGTGGGCATCTTTTTCAAGTCGCGTCGGTTATGGTGGATGTGTTTAGGAAGGCATCCGAAATGTGTCCGGTCTAGTGGACACGATTATGCATGTTTATCCGCCTTTGGGACATGCTCTAATTGGAATTGCATCCACCATGGCCGCCGCGATTAGGCCCTAGACGTAAAGTCGTCGCATTCAAGTTGCGGCGGCCCTACCCGATGTGATTCCAAGCATAGCTGTGGGCTACGATCATCATGCGATTGTTCAATCAAATTGACTTTTGATATGCGGCGCTCATACCTGACGCGTTTTAATCCATAGTCGTGGTGGTTGTCACCGACGCGATTCAAGTCTTTCATGCCTATAAATAGACCCCCGAGGCTACCCATTTGCAACACTCCCCCCCCCCCCCTACGGCGGAGCCCTACCAGATTCCCCCCTCTCCCCCATTGCAGTGGAGCCCTGCCGGATCGGCGATTTGGCTTCCAAATCGCAGAGGATCGTCTACCATTCCATGTCAAGCTGCATCCTCGTTCTATGGAGTTCGGAGCTGGTGTCCCCTCCGTCACCCTCACGTGAACCGGAGCGAGGCGTGAGGAAACTTCTTCCTCCTCTTCATCCGTCCAGTCAGCAGCGACGCCGTGCCATCCAATATTCGGGGAAGCACCACCTCTCCCCTTTCTTCATTTATATCAACTCCTCTGAGCCCCACGTGTGTTCTTCTTCACTCCTTTTTATACACACACATACATGCATGCTTACACAACACCCCTACCTTTTAGGGTTTTAAAGCCACCACACGGTAAGTCATTCTCCATGATCCTTATGCATTTCATTTCATTTATTTAGGGTTGATACTACACACATGTAGATAATCCCCTTTTCTTTTATATTTGTTTATTTGTCGGATAATCAAACAAGGAAACGCCCTTCTACCACGGCCGGCCGTGCTCGTAGAAGAAGAGGAACCCACATCCCCGCGCAACCTCCCACGCTCTAACAAGTATCATTCCACGTGATCACTTCTTCTATTTCACACCCTCACGTGCATCTCCATTCGGTACCCTAGCATACCTAGCGATCGCGGATCTTTTCTTTTATTTTCATTATCTTCGATTTTCCACCCCGCATACCACACACCACACTATAATAATATCCATCTTTGTGGACCACTATTCTTCGTCCCCTACGAAAAGGAACGAAAGCATCACCCACACCCTCTTCTTCCATATACTGATCCATCTCGCTCTCCTGCCTGCATGCTGCGCTGAGAGCCTCATCCAAGATCTGATGATCAAATGCTACCAGTCTCGACCTGAGTGATGGTCTGAGCCCCATCACAAACTTCTTGCCTTCATGTGCTCATCTACAACAATAGGGGAGCGTACTTGGAAAGCTCAGCAAACGTGGCCTCATACTCAAGGACAGTCATGGAACCCTATGTAAGAGATAGAAACTCCTACTCCATCTTGTCCTGAATATTCTCAGGGATGAACTTGGCTCGGAAGAGTTTAGTGAACTCGGCCCATGTCACCTCCAAAGCTCCATCTTGTACCTCGTACGTAGCATAGAGGCCCACCACACATCGGCTCTCTCCTGCAAGATACAACCAATAAGCACCCTTTATCCAAAATCTTAATCTTATATAAGTACATATACTCTAAGTACCTGTAGCATGTAAGTCGCCAAGCTAACATTATCTACTTCTGCACACCTGATAGCACGAAAGATCTTCTCCACCTCTCTCAACCAACTCTCTACCAAAAGGGGCTGACTCTCCCCCTTAAACGAAGGCGGAGCCATCCTCTTAAACCTCTCCATGATGGACAGACCACCATGACCATGCACCTGCAGACCTGGAGCTAGAGCCTGAGACAATAGCAACACATAAGCAATCATGCAATCAACAAAACAGACTACTCCCATTTAACAACTCTAACCTGCATCTGCAATTGAGTCTGCAATGCGCCGGAGTCTATGCATGCATCTGCATCACCTAGACCAGACCTTGCATGAACACCGCCATGGTCGACAGGTGGCGGTGGAGGAAGTATTGTGGGACCCTGCGGTGTGTTGGGGCCTGCTGCTCACCCCTCTCCTCACATCTCTACTCGTCCTCCCGAGAATGAGTGCCACACCCACCACGGCTCGTTATTGCCTGTAAATAATTAACTCATTTAGAATAAGTTAATTAATTTTCAACCATTTTTTAATTATTTTCAATTCATTATTAGATGTTTTCCACATGTATGGACTGATCCTATAAAGACTTTGAAATATTGTGTGGATGATGGTTTATTTATGTACAATCTCCACCTGTTGCTCTGATACCAATCTTTGTGACGACCCCCTTTATACCAGTACGTTATACCAATCCACATCGATATAAAGTGTACCGTCACAGTGGGACATGTACCCAACATAACGTAGTAGGTAGAGATGTACACAAATAATAAAAGAAAGTATAGCGGAAAGGGAGTAATTCTTATTCCATCATCACTACACATAATCCCACAGTCTTATAGTAGCAAGGTAAATAAACAAAGTCCATATTACAAGTCCATAACATACCATCTCACATACTAGTAAAAGAAAAGTACAAGCTAAGTAGATAGCTCCAAGATCCCTACTACTCGTCTCGCTCGGAGTCGCTCCTCACTATCTCCTCCTCAATCTCGGAATACCTACTTCACCTGTATGTTTAAGCAAGGACGAGTCTTCACAAAAGACTTAGCAAGCAACCATTGGTACATCCATACACTTATCACAATCATTCTACTCAATCTTTAACATAAAGAGCATTTTATCCATGTTCATTCACATTAAGCATTACTAATGAACAATCTATAACATGCTATCTACAAATGGCTTAACTTAAATCATGGCATCAATCATAACTCATTCATGGCACATTTCCAAGTAACTTAGTCATGGAATTAAACACATGTTTATTAGTGACACAAGCTGATGATCTATCACATCTAATATGCTTTTATATCACATATCTTCACATTTTACTTACTGTTTTAACATAATATAACATAATCACATGATTTCCACATTATTTCACATTGGAGCACATTAGCACATCACTTTCACTGTTCACTTGGCACATTTACACACATTCATATCTTTGCACATCTTTTTGCCGTGACACATAGTCCCGAACCACCATAAGGACACATCACACACATAAACAAATACCCATCACCTAGGCAATATAGTGAAAATCTTGCTAACTGTGCAGAACCGGGAGAAGCCCTCTCCACCCTAACCAGTGGTACTTGTCCCCCTCCAGGATTTCACCCTGATGCCCACAGGATATCACATACACATTGAGCCTTCCCATGGGACTTTTCTACAGTATAACTCCCAGCCTTCTATGGTAGCAGTGTCAATCTCGGCATAATTATCACTTAATCACATCACTCACATTGATCACATGTTTAATCACAATTTACATGCACTTAAGATCCATTACATGCTTATGATTCAAACACATATATCCAGATTACAAATTTTATCATGATTGTCTAACATGCTAATACATGCTTAACAGAACCTGAACATGACCTTAATCATCAGAAAACATCATTTGGTGATTAATTATGTTAATATGACCCGTAATGACTTACAATTGAAAAATGTGTTCACAGGTGTCAGAACATGCTCAAGTTTTAAAAATAGATCCTAAACATGGAAATATATGGATGCTTAATTTTTCAGAATTTCATTTGTACTACATCTATTTTAATATTAATAGAGGTCTCAGGTAATTTAACATGGAATTTTGAATAACCATTGTAGAATGTAACTGACACGGTCTAACAACCCTGAAACATGCAACAATAACTCTATTCGTGGAAATTTTTGTGACATATACCCATCATACATATTTACTCCAAATTTAGATCTGACATAACATGCTTATTTCTTTAATAGAACTCTATAATTTACAATTATGATCAGAAAATTATCAGGAATTCATGGTTCATTTCTACTAAACATACCTAACAAGATAAAATTTTCTAAACATATGCATTCATTAAAAATTCCGTGAAAAATCACATACATGAGTAAATATTGTTCTGAAAAAAAATCATCAGAACTTGACAGCAAGGGGCTACCGTCAAGATGGGTTAACGACATTATCGATTGCCGTGAACTTAGGAACTTGAGGGAAAGGATGTTGTCGTCAACCTCCTGTCTGCAGAAAGTACATATAAAAATAGAAAGAAGAGAATTTGGGGGTCCAAGCACGAGAATGAAATCCATACAAAATCCTAAGACTCTAGGTGATAGGTCTAGGGATGAAACCCCTAAGTTACTTGCCTCAATAAAACTCCCTGAAGATCGGATTGGGTGATGAAGCCCTCCTCGGCCAAGCCAAAGAGGTACATTTCCTAGATTTGATTTGAGCTCCACGCTGTTGCATACGATCTCTCGGTTAGGAGAGCTTCTAACCTTCAGAAGAACCTCCCCCTTGTAGTAGATCTTCGGTGTAGCCTCTGGTTCTCCGATCAACCCTCTCAAACCTCTCTTTTTCTCTCCCGAAACCCAAAAGCCCTAGATGAGCCAAAGTCCCTTCTTCACAGAGACGACTTAGCTTTGTAGATGATTGAGGTCATAGGTAACCTAGGAAAGAGGAGTCCTGACCGTGCAGGGATTCCATATCTGCCTCTCGAAGAAATCGGGATGGTTTTCAGATCCATAATCCCAACGTAGCTGGAGAAGTTAACAGCCACATTGCTGTCGTCAACCAGAAATAAATGTCAATCGATGTTGACGTCTAGATCTTCTAGCCACTGTAAATGACACATATTTTGCCGTCGACCAGCCCTTAACATCAATTAAATGTTGACGTTAAGAAGAATTCGGGCAGAAAATTTAAACATACCATAGTTGCAAAATACACTGAAAACTAGGACCTTTGCACAGACTACTCTTTAGTATCTCCAAACACATCTAGCATTAGGTAATATAGTCATGAGGTGAGTTCGTATGATAAGGTTGTACCTTTAAGCATACTGGCTCCGTAATGCATCTTTGTAAAGAAACTGTAACGGCCCTGGATATTTAACACCAATAAGGTCCATATCTAGATCCGCTCCTGCGATCGGACTGGAGTCTCGCAAGGGATATCACTAACACATGTACAGTAAGAATAAAAGTCCACAATTACAGTATATAACACAGGAAAGTACAATTGCATATAACTTAAACCACATGACAATAGTCCACAATTAAATATTACATGTCCAAATAAAGAGTACAACTACCTGGGGCATACCCCGAGAGAGCACAATCTCAAACGAGTCAACTACTCTACTGCTGGTGGTACAAGTCTACACTACTCCTGTGTAACCACGCCAAAGTCTGCAACACTTAAAACACACTATAGGGAGTGAGCCTTAACAAGTCACTGCTCGTAGGGACCTCCCAAAAAAAAACACCAACAACACACACGAAGAGACCTCAACCCCAAAGGTCTCACTGGCAACCCGGCAACCGAAGTATAAAGCACACACAACCATGTTAACCACTACTATCATAACACACCGGCTAACCCGGTCCTCAGAAGGTAAAGGGAAACATAGGACTAGCTTAATCTCTATCCCCCTACAACCCAAACCACCTCGACCATAATCCTCACCGGCAGACCACTGCCTAGGCTAGAGTCTCACAGGCAAACCAGTCGCACAAAGCATCGGGTATGCAACAACCAGCAACCCCACATACCAACCATAGCTAGAAATACACGTACTAATTAATAACACACAACGTGTGAGAGTCACACCACAAGACCTCCACAGTACGCATGATCTCATCTCAACACCACTGAGGTCGGGATTCATGTACCATCACAACACAACTCTACCTATAAGGGGTACATGTACCTACTACCATGAGGTACAACACCGAACCACAGAACCGTGGCACCTCCAGGGCACACCACAATGTTTACCGGTTTCACGATTATAACCTTAACCAACGTTCACACACAAACACAACCAGTGGTCAAACACCGAGTTAGTACGGAGACAACGCCACCACTCAGGAACAGACTACTTGATCATGATGCTAGTATCCAACCTGGACAACAAAACACAAGAACTACCTCTTAGTTTCGCAGTCATGGACGGAAGGTCCACTGCAGCTCCACAACACAAGCAAAGAATAGTGGAGACTAACTAACTACCACAACCTGCAGGTCACACACCCGTAGCCCAAGCCTGACACCTTTAGGGGCTCTGCCCGAGAACCTATAGTGAGGCACTGGAAACAACTAGCTGGGGACCGTGTCGACTACTAGTCTCCATCCCCCAACCAAGAGTGCGCTACAAATGGCCACACACACACAAACACAAGCAATTGTCCCCTGTCATCTTTCTCCTCAGCCGGATGTACTACTCCAACACAAGAGGAAGGTGTCCGGAAGACGACACAGACCTCGACGACACTCCGGTACCGGGACATGCCCTAAGCACCGGTGCGAGGTAACCGACTAGAGAGATATTCTGGAATAGGCACCGGACCACCAGACTCGTAAGCACACAAACCATGGTATTCATACTTATAAGACCTTTAGTACAACCTACAGTACACAAGTGTAAGGAATGGCATATCTCGTCCACCCTGTGACCCTCAAGCCACCCTACACAGTACTGTTCATTACCGGGTCATCACTGACCCGCCAAGACCACACATTAGACTTATACACTTGACCATTAACCCTATCTTAATACTAACAGCTAACACAATCATAAACTACCATAACAATATCATATTATAACCTTTGCCTTGCATTGTCACCCGGACCTCCTCAATTCATACTACACAACACAGTAAACATTACCACAGTCTTTAAAGAATATAACAAACCCGGGCTAGGTCTATACAGGACCTTCACTGCCCAACGTCCAACACAGAACGACCACAGAAGCCAAAATGCGTCGGAGACAGTCGACGCCTTACAAATCGCGTCGACCAGTTTGGACGCCATTCCAAACCTTGTCGCGATAGGGCCAAGCGTCGCGACAGTGTCATGTCAACCCTTTCAGATGCTATTAAAAACACTGTCGCGACTGGCCTTAGCGACGCGACCACGTCGCGTCGTCCCACAACGCCACTTGACCAAAACTGTCAAACCATTGTCACCCATAATCGCATCCGACCTTGTCACCGCGTTTAACACTAATGCGACAGATCACAAGGTCGCGACCCTCACAACCGACTTAACAACCACATCGAAAAAGTAGAACGCGACGAGTGATGCGACGTGTTAACGAATTGCGGTGGGGATACACGACGCGACTCCCAGTTCGTCTATGACATCAATTCACCACCGAACCCCACACTCCCCCAGGGGAGAAACCACACATAGCTGACCAAACTTCAATTCAAAGCATAAACACAATTCCAAACAAGCACACCACCCACACATGCCTAACCCTTAATCCCAATCCAAACATGCTTTAAAATAGTAACACAAGGTAGAAAGTCTCCCTACCAGCTGGAAGACGCCAAAACCTCCTCGCCAACGGCACACCCACGCTACGAGCGTCGTCCTCCACGTGGTTCTCGAGTCGCACAGACTGCCGGAAGTCGAGATCACCAGAAAAACCACCATTAGGGACGCCATAGCATCCTCCCCTACACTTGACAGAGCATCCTCTGCTCTATCCAGACAAACGAAGCTTTTAACACTCTAATTGAAATTGCGTCCGGGGCAGAAGCCGCGTTTAAACCCTTTAAACGCTCCTCCCTATCCGACACCAACAAAAACCCTCCACGTGTCACAGAGGTGATTCCTGAATCGCATCCAGCAAGGCCGACGCATTCATAATAGTGTCGCCTATCCTCCGCCGCGATTCAGACAGTGAACCAGCAGTGCAAATGGGTGGCATATCGGCCCACGCTGCTCACTCTGTGCACAGAAAATCGAAACACAGCCCCATTGACCATCTCTTGGTCAAGGGCACCACATAGACCCGATAAACCCGGATCCAAATGACCGTACTGTTACTTACTAACACCTAAAAAGAAATGTCATCCTCGACATTCAGGCGAAACCACAGTAATCAGACTAACACCTAAAAAGAAACAAAGCCGTAATAGAACTAGTAGGATACATTCTTTGTTGCTCTTTCCTTCAAATCACTGCACACGACTACCTTGATCTGTTCATTTTCATATCATCCCTGCTTACTGTCTTTTCATCCTCTTCATATTTGCTCTGCTCTTTCTTACTCTTTATTTCTTCTCCTTACTTGTTTTGTCCAATTAGCCTGATCCATTCTTCTTTATTTTCTAGCTGTAACAAATTCCACTTGCTGTTGGCACTTTATCTCCTTGGACTCAACTTGTTTCCACATTTTCTTAGCTATGCTGCAACATTCTTTTATAGGTCGCTTTACTTCCTCAATTGCTTACTAAACACTAATCCATTGTGATGCTACTATAATTATAACCTCTTCACCATCTCAAATTTTCTGGTGCCACTTCATTTCTGTTTCTCATTACCTGCTATATCCTGCCTCTCTGTATTATATACTTATCTGCCATTCAAACAATCTTATTTTCCTTGCCCTCTACAGTGCTATATCCTTCTCACTTATGACTGTTAACTGTTCTATGCTTTATCTTCTTTCTTCTTCTTATACTTTCACTGCTAGCTTTTCCACAGAAAACTCATTATCACTTCTGACTTTCCACCTTTTCATGGTGTTCTGCCCCATTCTTTAACTTATTTTTCTTAAATTTCTCGTCTCTGCCCAATTGTGCCAAATCTGCAATTCCCCCCTTCGAACAAATGAACCTGTGGGGTATAGCCCCACCACGCTTTCCGCTGCGCTACTCTGATCATACTGACCACTCAACACAATTTTTCATAAATTCTATTTGTTTCTGCTTTTTACTTTCTTTCCACTTTCACTATTACTCAAATCCCAGCTGGGCTCATTTCTCATTTCACATATTCTTTATTTATTCTGCTCCATCAACTCCACTGGCTGAAACACTAGAGTTTTCTGATCTACTTTCTTTTTATATTACATATATTTGTGCTTCATCTTTGAATTCTGCACTTTGCCTCTTGACTTCTGGCCATCTTGCTCACCTCGTACTTTCTTATCTTTAACCACTTGTCTAGCTGAGTTTTCACACTGCCTCTTCATTATTTCCAAAATATTGTCCTTACAACTTTAACTCTACAATTTCTTATCTCATAATACTGCGCTGGCCATTCTGCACAGATTCCATATCTCTCTTAACTAACTCTTTTGCACACAAGTGCCACATTTCCTATTTTTTTTTTTACTACGAACTGATCATCCTTTTCTTTCTGTGTTTATCCATTCCAATTATCTACATCACATTTCTCTCTTTCTGCTCTCTTCTACTATGAAACCATATTCACTGTTCCTTAACTGATCCCCCCCTTTTTTTTCCTTTACATTACTTCAGAAATATTTTCAACAAATATCTCTGCTCAATTTAAAATTTCATTTCTATATACTAACCTGTAAATCCTTTCCTAATTATTTCCCTCATCATCTGCTTCCATTCTTCTTTCTTTTCCTGGTCCATATTTTGCCAACTACCAATATTACAACCGCGGTATATTCCTCTAAGCACTTTACTAACTGGCTAGCCTCAATACATCTTTCTCACTGCAATTCTTATTACCATCTAATCTTCTTCTCATTCCTGTTCTGCCCAGCCAAACTCTGACATATCTCTTTCTCTTGCTCACCCTCGGCACTTTCTTATATACATCTCTATGCAGTTCTCAATCATTTATACACTTAATTATCTTAATTATACATTACTCTATTTTCCTCATTCCAACTCTAATTCCTATGCTATTCCATCATAGCTTACTTTACCCTCTGTCTTTGCCCATTTCTATTTTTCACTAAAATATTCTTATCAAATTTCATATCTGAACTCACCACCAATCTTTCTAGATTCATATTGCGAATTCTTTAAGTAACTCACTGCCTTTGCCCTTGACACACTGAGTATCCACTCAATTTATATCTCTAATCTTACCATTTTTCTGTCATTTCCTAACTTCTGCTAGGTTTTACACAACCTTTTCATATTTATTCACTTTTCACAGTCTGCATTTCTTCTAACCACATCCTTTCCTACAACTACCAACAATTGTCTAACCAGCATCATAATTCACATAATTAAAAAAACTTATGTGAAAACCATTTTAAATCACGTAAAACTGCAGACTTACTACCAACAGTGAACATTAATCCATCTATTGGGACATTGTACCTTCAATGTCTTTTCATATTCTAATTGGACCTTTGCTCTAACCAACTGTAACGACCCTGGATATTTATACTCATAAGGGTCCATATCTAGATCCGCCTCCTGCGATCGGACCGGAGTCTCGCAAGGGATATCACTAACACGTGTCCAGTAAGAATAAAAGGCCACAATTACATTATATAACATAGGAAAGTACAGTGTATATAACTATAAACCACAATGTACAATAGTCCACAATTACAATATTACATGTCCAATAAAGAGTACAACTACCTAGGGCATACCCTGAGGGAGCACAGCTCAAACGACTCAACTACTCTACTGTGGGTGGTACAAGTCTGCACTACTCCTGCGTAACCATGCCAAAGTCGGCCAATACCTGAAACACACTGTAAGGGAGTAGCCTCAACAATCACTGGCTCAGTAGGGACCTCACACAAAGAAACACAAACGCACGAAGAGACCTCAACCCAAAGGGTCTCACTGGCAACATCAGCCCACCGAAGTATAACATGCACACACAAGCATGTTAAACCACAACTATCATAACACATTGGCTAACCCGTCCTTGGAAGGTAAAGGGAAACACAAGACTAGCTTACATTGCTAGTCCACCCTACAACCCAAACCACCTCGACCATAAGCCTCACCGTAGACCACTGCCTAGGTATACAGTCTCACAGGCAAACCAGTCGCACAAAGCATCGGTATGGCAATGACCAGCCAACACCCACATACCAACCCATAGCTAGAAATACACAGTATGAATATAAATAACACACAACATGTGGAGAGTCACACCATAAGACCTCCACAGTACGCATGATTCTCATCTCAACACCAGCTGAGGTCGGGATTCATGTACCATCACAACACAACTCTACCCACAAGGGGTACATGTACCTGCTACCACAATTACAACACCGAACACAGAACCGTGCCACCTCCAGGGCACACCACAATGTTAAACGGTTTCATGATTATAATCTTAACCAACAGTTCACACACAAACCACAACCAGTGGTCAAACACGATCAGTACGGAGACTGCGCCACCACTCAGAACGCTACTGGTTCATGATGCCAATATCCAACCCGACAACAAAACACAAGAACTACCTCTTAGTTTCACAGTCACGGACGGAAGGTCCAACTGCCGCTCCACAACACAAGCGAAGAACAGTGGAGACTAACTAACCACCAAAACCTACAGTCACACACCCATAGGCCCAAGCCTGACACCTATAGGGGCTCTGGCCGAGAACCCTATAGTGAGGCACTGGAACAGGACTAGCTGGGACCAGTGTCGACTACTGGTGTCCATCCCCCAAACCAAAGCGCGCAAATAACGGCTACACACACACAAACACAAGCCGTTGTCCCCTGTCATCTTTCCCCTCAGCCATACATACTACTCCAACGCAAGAGGAGGGTGTTCAGGAAGACGAAACAGACCTCGATGGTACTCCGGTACTGGACAAGCCCAAAGCACCCGTGCGAGGGTAACTGACTAGAGAGGTATCTGGAATAGGCGCCGGACCACCAGACTCGGTAAGCACACAAACCACGTATTCATACTTATAATACCTTTATGTACAACCCACAGTACAAAAGTATAAGGAATGGCTTATCATCGGTCACCCTGTGACCCTCAAGCCACCCTATACACTACCGTTCATTAACGGTCATCACATGACCGCCAAGACACACATTAGACTTATACACACTGACCATTAACACCTATCTTAATGCATAAACATGCTTAACACAAGTCATTAACATACCATAACAATATCAGATTATAACCTTGTCTGTCATTGGACACCCTGACCTCCTTGGAAATTCATACTACATACACAGTAAACATTACCACAGTCTTTAAAGAATATTAACAAACTCGAGCTAGGTCTATACAGGACCTTCACTGCCCAACGTCCAACACGAACGACCACAGAAGCCAAAACACATCGGAGACAGTCGACGCCTTACAAATCACGTCGACCAATTTGGACTCCATTCCAAACCTTGTCGCGACAAGGCGGCCACGCCGCGACAGTGTCGGGTCAGCCCTTCTAGGCACTATTAAAACACTATCGCGACAGGCCTTAGCTACGCGACCAAGTCGCGTCAGCCCGACATGACGCCACTTGACCAAAACTAGTCAAACCTTTAGTCAACCCATAGTCCGCGTCCGACCTTGTCACCGCGTTTAGCACTAATGCGACAGACCACAAGATCACGACCTCACAACCGACTTAACAAACACATCGAAGTAGAACGCGGTGACGCGATGCGATGCATTCCGCTCACAGCGGGACACCCGACACAACTCTAGTTCGTCTGTGACATCAATTCACAGACCGAACCGCACACTCCTTGTAACGTCCCTGGCACCAAGATCCCCAGCTCCCACCGGAATCCGAACATCGGGACTGCCGCCCACGGTCCGAAGACCCGGAAGGGCTAACAATCAGTCTAACAAGATATGTAATAGAAATAAATAACAACAAATTACTAAAGTGCACCACAATGAACGGAAAGTGTCCAACACTAAGTAACAGTCTAGCACAGTCCCAAAGTAAATAAAGTACAATGCTGAAATAACGGGAAGGAACATGTCCCTTAGGGGCATACCCGAGGGTGAAGTACAACTGCTGGGGGAACACTGCCACTAGAGATGTGATACCCCGAAATTTCATTCTTTTATATTGTGGATGTGTATTGACTTGTTGTGTGTATAGCATGTGTATTCAATTGTGCATATTATAATTTTATATACTTCTCATGAACATATACATATATAATATGATATTTTTTGTGAAATAGGCAATTAGCTAAATTGATGTGTATTGTGTATACTAAATCCTAGGCATATAATGCTCAAGTGATTTGTGTATGTCCAATATAATTATTGATGTTCAAGTTATACTCATCTATTTCATGTATAGTGTACACAACCATGTTGTATGCGTGTGAGTATATATTACCATATGTCAATTCAAGTGTGTGCATGGAAGAATTAATGATTGTGGTATAAATTATTCGTAGTTAACTTATTTCATATTGCATCTTAACGATATTATCATGTACTATCTAAATCTTGAAGTGCATAATATCTATTTGTTCCATGGATATTGTGTGTAAATATATGAGTACATATGTGTACAGTGTGTTATCTTATGCATGTGATATCTAGATAGTTCTATATGCATTAAGTTATACATAGTATATACATATAATGTACTTAAATAGTGTTGTGCATACGATATAACACTATTACCTACCTTGTAAATATATGTGAGTTATTTTCGTACACGTATAATATATATATCAGTGTGCAAGTATTATCTAGCTATTAATGTATGTAATATATTTATAAATCCCATGCATATTGTATGTGTTGTGCATAAAGTTAGAAGTTATTATCATACATCTTGTAAGCAAGTGTGAGTTTATTTCCATGCATGCAATAAATATTTAAATGTATATGAGTTATTTAATTATTGATATGCCTATTATGTTTAATTATTCCATGCAGTTTGTATGTAACCATGATGTGTATATGTATACATACATATGTTATCTTGTTTAAATGATCTATCTACTTTTAAGCATGTTAAATTGTTTATGACATGTATGATACCTAAATAATAGTGGTGTGTATTATATTTATATGTTCATGCATAATGCATATATTATGTAGTGTGTATGTACATATATATATATATATATATTATGTATGTTATTCTGAACATGTATATCTTTGAGCGTGCATGCATGCTATCTTTAATTGAAATATTATAAGTTTTATTTAAATAAATAATATATGATGCACGTAGTTTATATAGTGATGGCATATATACATATTTATTTATGCCACACTTCGTTGTTGGAGTGTGATTGTACGTTAATTGAATGCATAGCGGTGTTTTGGCCAAGAACTATGTTGGCGCAACATCTTTGGACGCCAATACAGGTTGACTACAACCGATGCTGACGTCAATATCCTCCTGTGTAACGGTTCCAGATTTGTTAACGCCCACGTTTTGGCCGGTTCCAAATTAGGAAACCCATCCAATGCGTAGGAAACCTACCCTACTGCGTACCCCAACCCCCAAGCCTATAAAATACTCATCTTAGGGCGAGGGGAAGTCTTTTTGGTATTGGTGAAACCCTGCATTCGCAATGGAGAAAAGTTGATCTTTGGAGGGCCGGATCTGAAGGTTGGAGTGTTCCCTCGAGGAGCTACAACAACTGGGAGATAGCCTATGCATAGGAGAAGAAGTTCCAACTCCGAGGAACCATCTGCATCAACAAGAGAACCAGATTTAACGAGAGTTGCGCACCTCTTGGCTAGGCCGAGGAGGGCTTCATCGACATATTTTGATCTTCGTAGATTTTTTTAGAGGCAAGTAAACCCTAGATCTCAACCTTAACATGTCCCCTAGGTCCAAGGTATTTTTCTATATTTTTCCTCGAGTCCTGGAACCCCAAATTCCCCTTTGTATTGAGTGTTGTCTGTGTGTACTGCTGGGAGGAAGTTGACGGCAGCATCTGCTGTAGTCAGTTCCTGGGTTGGCGGTCAGGGATGTTGCAGTTGAAAGTAGGCGGCCACATCCCTTGAAGTTAACTTCGTCAGTGTCTTGAAAATGCATTGTTGATCTTCTTTGGCTATTTAAATGATTTCTGGATATAGGTACATTCTGTAATTTTATGTATGGTTGTATACAATCACTAGGTCATATCATGAGGTTGCCCTAATTTTCTCTGAACTGTGTTAATTATTAAAATTCAGTAACTGAATTATGAGCATGATGTGAGCATGTTTAAATCTTGCTAAATGGATTTTGTTGTGAATTGGATTTCATAATTTTACATGACAGAATGAATACTGATATTAGATTCTGAACTATTAACATCCAACCATGCTAATGTGTACCATGTTTAATAATATTTTAATGAATATGTCTGAAATCTTGTTTAAATTGTAGAAATTATATTTAGTGTTCGAAAAATCTGGAAAATTTAAGATGTGATTTTCTTACTGTTAATAACATGTGATAAAAATTAGAACTAAATTGAGGACAACAAGTATAATTACTAGTTAAACCATGGGAATTACTCATATTAGATATGTTAAATCTAATCTTGTGTAATTCAGTAATTAATAGCATGTTTAGGACTGTAATTTGAGTTGTTTTACTTCTGAAAATAGTAGTATCATGATTAGACTAACTGAAAACATGTGCAATTGATAAATAACACATGTAAAGTGATTTAATAGTTTACGGGAAATGTGTGCATAATGAGTGAAAAAGTGATGAAGTAAATGTGTAATAATTGGGCCGAGATTGACACTGCTACCCTAGAGCTTCGAGAGCTGTACCATAGAAAAGTCCCTATGGGAGGCTCTACGTTATGAAAAGTATATCCTAAGGGCATTAGGAAAAACCTGGTGGGGACAAGTACCACTGGATAGGGTGGAGAGGGCTTCTCCTAGTCTGTGTAGTTACCAAGACACCACAAAAAAAAGCGCTTACCGACAGAAATTTTCGACGAAATATATCCGTCCGAATTTCCGACGGCTATTCCGACGGCTAATCTTTAGTCAAAAATCCATCAGAACTTCTGACGGACATATTTCCGTCGGTATTATAATTTTAACCGACGGATATTCCGACGGACATAAGTTCCGTCGGAAGTTCCGTCGGTACAACCCGCCTTTTCCCTCCCGCCATCCTCACGAAACCCACCCTCTCTCTCTCTCTCTCTCTCTCTCTCTCTCTCTCTCTTCTCCTCTCCTCTCTCTCTCTCTCTCTCTCTCCTCTCTCTCGCCGCTCGTCGCCGCGCCGCTCGCCGCCTGTCGTGCCACTACCATCCGCCCCGACCGGCTCCGCCGCCGCCGCCGTGCTCCACCACCGGTGCCACCATACCGCCGATATGTACATCCGCCCCCCCCCCTCCCTTCCCACCCCCACCACCCGGCGACCCCCCCCCCCCTTCACCCACAGGTGACCCACCCCCTGTCGGCCCCACCTCCCATCCCAGCGCCCCCTCCCCTGTCGCCCCCCTTCCCCAACCGATGACCCCCCCCTTCCACTAACTGGCGAGTCCCTCTGTTGGCCCCCCCTCCCCCTCCCGTCCCAGCCCCTTGTTGCCCCCCCCCCCACCCCCCTCCCCCTCCATTCCCCAACCCTGCCACCCCCCTTCCCCACCCTGCCAGCTCTGCCACCCCTCCCTGTCGGGCCCCCCCCCCCCCCCGTCCCAGCCCCCCCTGCCCTGTAGCCCCCTCCCCACCCACCCCCCATCACCTTTCCTATCTCCCCCCCACCCCCCTCCCGGCCCCTCATGTCAGCCCCCTCCCCTTCCCACCCCCCACCCGGCCCCCCTCCCCTTCCCAATCTCCCACCCGGCCCCCCTCCCCCTCATGTCATCCCCCCCCCTTCCCAACCTCCCACCCGGCCCCCCTCCCCCTCCTGTCAGCCCCCCTCCCCTTCCCAACCTCCCACCCGGTCCCCCCTCCCCTCCTGACAATTTATAATCATTATTTTTGTCATTTTCTATCATCTCAATTGAATAGTGTGATATTTATATGGTCATTTAATGTGCACGAGATACTTACACAATTCTAAATCATGTATTTATTTATATATTCTTATTGTCTCCGTAGCTCAATATGTTGTTTATATATTTATATATGGGTTATCATTATTAAATATCAAATTGAATTAAAACTATCTAAAAAATCATATTACACAGATAAATTTTTTTTAAAAAAAAATGTTGCAACTGTACCATATTTATGTGGTATGAATAATATGATACGACTCGGATTGTACCGTATCAACAAAACTTGATGTGATTGAATTGCACGGCACAGAAAATCTTAATTTAAGTAAGCCGACGGATTTTCCGACTGAAATGTCCGTCAGAAAAGCCGTCGGTATATCTGACAGTGATATTTACTAAATGTCTGTTCATTAGTCTGAATACAGATCAGAGGAATTAGACCTAGAATAATGGGAAATCCACTTGTCAGATCTCAGACTGTGGAGACTCACGAGTCCATAACTAATTTTTGGCTTGTCTCAGAGATTTGCCCTAGGCTGGTCCAATCTGGATTGGGATTGGATTGGCCGATCCAATTGATCTACCAGAATCATGAAGATGGATGACTTGCCTAACTCTGGAAATAAAATAGCATGTTGGGAGTTTTGGCGAAAACCAATTAGAACGCATGATTATAGGCCTTTGCACACAATCGTGATTCTCCATATAGAATGCCAATTCTGCATGACTTCGCGACCCACTATGTGGATGCCATTCTGCTTAAATTGGTGACAGACACTATGGACGCCAATGATATGACTATGTCCTCTCGATCACCATGACATTATGCTTGATCATTTCCTCATAGTTCAGTTTATTGTTAAAATGATAATGTGAATTTGAATGAAAATGTCTTGGTGATAATGTCGTACTTATAATCATGCTTAGCCTTTAATTACCTGCTTTGTTCTACTTTATACATGAAAAAAGTATGTTGCATCCATCCTGAAAAACTTGTCTTATTTAGATACTTTCTTGATTTTTGACCTTGACTTATTTAGTTATTTTTGGTTTTGTCGAGATTGACTTACTAAAATTATTGTATGCATAGTTAGGAGAGTTTTCCTTACGAATTTGTCGGTTAAAAGGGCGCAACTCTTTCTTTTCTATTAGCAAAATCCTGTGAATGAATCTGCTTCTTTCAAGTACACTTACACGCTTGTTATCAATTTTTTTTCTAATTAGTGATGAGAGTTCGCGATTGGAAATTAGACTCAAAAAAGAACAAATGTACAACGTATCAAAGTACGTGTTTGTTTGAACAAAAATATTACCGATGGATATTCGAAGATTGCATGATGGTTTACTTTTGGTGAAAGAGAAAATGAAGAAAATCATAAAGATTATTCAGAAAGAAAAGACAAAGTTTAGAAAACAAAAGTGGATTATCTGTTATTGTTCAAGATGAAAAAGGAGGCGATATTCTGTAATCTTACAATGCATTGGTGTAGTAGTATGTACATGTTTAGTGAAAAAGACTGGTCAAAATTTGTGGAAAATAAATGTGTGAAAGAACTTGACATTCTGATAGTTATGTCTTCCCATTATGTACGAACAGATGTATTTGGCAAACTATATTTGGGGATATCAGTGGTTAGTTCAAAACCTAGGAAATCTAATGAGAAGCTGGTGAATAAAGAGCCGATCAAGTGGTAGTGGCCTAATATGAAGACATCACAGTTTTGTGTTCTTTTTATGTTCAATACCATAAGTATTTATATAGTGCTCAAATTTATTTGATATTCATGTATGCTTACTCTTCATTTATTTTTAGGTCACACTTTGTTTCACCCATTAGCTGTGTGACTCTCCATATAACGTATGTATCATATGTATGGTACTTGAATGATATGAGGGTGTGTTGGATTTTAACTCGTGACATGACATTTAATCTGTGTAGGAAAAATGTCTTATGAGATTCGTCATGGATGTACCGTGAAATAGTGAATGGAGTCCATAGGCCGAGGGTCCGCGTCCCCATCCACGACAGATATATGCATATGTACACACAGAGTTTTTATATTATTGGTCATATTAAATTCATATTTTCTAACGTACATACAATTTTGCAGGGACTGCCTCCCCATCCACGCCGGTCGTCCCGGTGACAGGTATATGCAAGTGTACACACAAAACTCTACATATTATTGTTCAATTTAAATTCACGAGATCTAACGTACATACAATTATGTAGGGACTGCCTCCCCGTCCACACCAGTTGTCCCGACGACAGGTATACGTATATGTAAACACAAAACTCTATATATTATTGTTCATTTAAATTCATATTTTCTAATGTGTATATAATTTTGCAGGGACCGCCTCCCCGTCGACCACACGAGTAGCGCCACCTTTCCCTTCTTCCTCACCTCCAGGTACATGTATGTTTCCACAGATTAGTATGTTTCTTTTCTTCCAATTTATACAACAATAGTGTACTTAATTGTTTTCAACAGAGGTGGAGAGCCAGCATCCAACAGCGGATGAGGAGGGGCCTCAGCTACCGGAATGGCAACCATGTTGGATCTCAGGGTAAACTTGATCACTTCAAACTTACTGTATTTGTTATTTATGTTATACATTTCATGTACAAAATTAATGTGCAATTGTAGGGGGAAGATTGATCCCGGTTCTGCTTCCCGCTATATTACGACGTTGGTCCACGCACATATTCCAGGACCAGTGGATGCATGGAGAGAGATCCCGGTGCCCGTCCGAGATTTATTATTTGACATCTTCATGGTATTATTAATTTTTACTAATTTGAAGTCATTTATTTAATTACTATCTCTGTTAGTGCAGACAGTTGAGTAATTTAATTTCTTTACAGCGGAGGTACGCGTTCACGAGACCTGAGGATCTCCCTCGAGCTCGAGCCATCTGGGAGTCTACTGCCCAGACTAATTTAAGAAAATCGATGTGGGAGGCCAGGGACAAGGCAATGAAGACCACAGGCAACCGGGATCCTATGGCTTGGCTGGATTACGGCCCTGTTTGGTTGAGGAGGGACTATTGGGAGTCCCTTTGTGAGCGTTGGGCTACTGGACCATGGCAGGAGCGGTCACAGGCGGCAAAACGCAACCGGTCAACTCATCCGGAGAAGAATGTGCATACTAGTGGGTCCGTATCTTATGCGACCCACAGCCAAAAATTGGTAAGTATATTATTGTTCAATTGCTTAATACATTGATTATTATTGTGAAACTAACTAATTTTGTTGAATTGTAAGCATCACGAGCTCGAGCGTGCCCCTACTTTTCGCGAGTTATTTGATCGGACTCATAAGTGGAAGGGGACGGATGACTATGTCAGCGAGAGTGCTCGCACGATTGCTGTAAGTCAAGCTATAAATTTTGAATTCAATTAAGATATTAAAATAATTTATTTTCAATAATTTAGTTTTAATTTGTTCTGCAGGAGACCTATGACAGACGATGGCGGATCGCTATGTAGAGGGCACTCCCCAGCCAGACTTGGATCAGGAGGCTTGGGTCGACGCAGCAGGAGGGCCGAGGAAGGGTCGAGTGTACGACTTTGGGGGCAGCCTGGATACTACTCCAGTGTTGTCCTCATATGCGAGTTCGGTTGCTCCTCCGGCATACGTGAGTTCATCTGCTGCGCCGCCCGTCAGTGGTGTAGAGGAGATGAGAACCCTCATATGGGAAGAGCTACGGACGCACTTTGGCGATATAGTTCAGTAGTTGATCTCAGCCTTGCAGAGAGTACGCCCCTCACAGCCAGCCCCTTAGGTCAGTATTACTATTAATTTCATATACTTTGAATGAAATGAAACCACTAAAGAATGTCAAAAGGGAAAAAAAGAAATCTAAATTAATTAACCTAACAGAAGTGTAAAGGGCGTTGAAATGATGGATCTAAAAAAAACCTGAGTCTAAAGGGTCAAAACACACAACCTAGGGGTCTAAAAACCCAAATAGGGATCCGATCGGCGTGCGTTTACTCCGACACGACCGGGTGGGTTCAATTGACGTGTGCGAACTGACGGAATCCGATTTGGTTTCCCAGATTGGGTTGGGCATTGAAATGATGGATCTAAAAAAACCCAAGTCTAAAGGGTCAAAACACACAACCCGGGGGTCCAAAATCCCAAATAGGGATCTGATCGGCATGTCGTTCGCTCCGACACGACCGGGTGGGTTCAATTGACGTGTGCGAACTGACGGAATCCGATTTGGATTCCCGGATTGGGTTGAAGTTGAAACGATGGATCTAAAAAAACCCAAGTCTAAAGGGTCAAAACACACAACCCGGCGGTCCAAAATCCCAAATAGGGATCTGATCGGCGTGCCGTTCGCTCCGACACTACCGGTCGGTTCAATTGACGAGTGTGAACTAACAGAATCCAATTTGGATTCCCGGATTGGGTTGGGCGTTCAAATGACGGATCTAAAAAAAACCCGTCTAAAAGATTAAAACACACAACTTGGGGGTCCAAAATCCCAAATAGGGATCTGATCGGCGTGCCGTTCACTCCAACACGACTGGGTGGGTTCAATTGACGTGCGCAAACTGACGGAATCCGATTTGGATTCCCGATTGGGTTGGAAGTTGAAACGACGGATCTAAAAAAACCCAAGTCTAAAGGGTCAAAACACACAACCCGGTGGTTCAAAATCCCAAATAGGGATCTGATCGGTGTGCCTTTCACTCCGACACGACCGGGTGGGTTCAATTGACGTGTGCGAACTGACAGAATCCGATTTAGATTCCCGGATTGGGTTGGGCGTTGAAATGATGGATCTAAAAAAACCCAAGTCTAAAAGATTAAAACACACAACCCGAGGGTCCAAAATCCCAAATAGGGATCTAATCAGCGTGTCGTTCATTCCAACACGACCGGGTGGGTTCAATTGACTTGTGCGAACTGACAGAATCCGATTTGGATTCCCGGATTGGGTTGGAAGTTGAAACGATGGATCTAAAAAAACCCAAGTCTAAAGGTCAAAACACACAACCCGGGGGTTCAAAATCCCAAATAGGGATCTGATCGGCGTGCCGTTCACTCCGACACAACCGGTGGGTTCAATTGACGTGTGCGAACTGACGGAATCCGATTTGGATTCCTGGATTGGGTTGGGTGTTGAAATGACGGATCTAAAAAAACCCAAGTCTAAAAGATTAAAACACACAACCCGGTCAAAATCCCAAATAGGGATCTGATTGGCGTGCCGTTTGCTCTGACACGACCGGGTGGGTTTAATTGACGTGTACGAACTGACGGAATCCGATTTGGATTCCCGGATTGGGTTGGGCGTTGAAATGACGGATCTAAAAAAACCCAAGTCTAAAAGATTAAAACACACAACCCGGGGGTCCAAAATCCCAATAGGGATCTAATCGGCGTGCCGTTTGCTCTGACACGACCGGGTGGGTTCAGTTGACGTTTGCGAACAGACGGAATCCGATTTGGATTCCCGGATTGGGTTGGAAGTTGAAATGACGGATCTAAATAAACCCAAGTCTAAAGGGTCAAAACACACAACCGGGGGTCCAAAATCCCAAATAGGGATCTGATCTGCGTGTCGTTCACTCCGACACGACCGGGTGGGTTCAATTGACGTGTGCGAACTGACGGAATCCGATTTGGATTCTTGGATTGGGTTGGGCGTTGAAATGACGGATCTAAAAAAACCCAAGTCTAAAAGATTAAAACACACAACCCGGGGGTCCAAAATCCCAAATAGGGATCTGATCGGCATGCCGTTTGCTCCGACACGACCGAGTGGGTTCAATTGATGTGTGCGAACTAACGAAATCCGATTTGGATTCCCAGATTGGGTTGGGTGTTGAAATGACGGATCTAAAAAAAACTCATCTAAAAGATTAAAACACACAACCCGGGGGTCCAAAATCCCAAATAGGGATCTGATCGGCGTGCCGTTCGCTCCAACACAACCGGGTGGGTTCAATTGACGTGTGCGAACTGATGGAATCCGATTTGGATTCCCGGATTGGGTTGGAAGTTGAAACGACGGATCTAAAAAAACCCACGTATAAAGGGTCAAAACACACAACCCGAGTGTCCAAAATCCCAAATAGGGATCTGATCGGCGTGTCGTTCACTCCGACACGACTGGGTGGGTTCAATTGACGTGCGCAAACTGACGGAATCCGATTTGGATTCTCGGATTGGGTTGGGCGTCGAAATGACGGATCTAAAAAAACCAAGTCTAAAGGGTTAAAACACACAACCCGGGGGTCCAAAATCCCAAATAGGGATCTGATTGGCATGTCATTCGCTCCGACACGACCGGGTGGGTTCAATTGACGTGTGTGAATTGATGGAATCCAATTTGGATTCCTGGATTGGGTTGGGCATTGAAATGACGGATCTAAAAAAACCCAAGAAATGACGGATTTAAAAATAGTTTCTAATTCAACTTGAGAAATAATCACATATTTTAAATTTAATTTTAAAAATAATGTATGTATATTAATTTTTATTAATGTTTCTCATATTATTATTTTTTAATACAGGATCCACCTCCGACACCTGACGATCACGAGGCGGGGACAGCAGACGATCCAACAGATCTGCCCTTATTTTTTTTATTTATTATTGTGTATGATTTTATATTTGTTATATTTTATGATTTTATGTTGATTGTGAGTATTTATGAAATTTCTGAATATTGTAGCAGGTTTGAAATCATTGTTATTTCTCTTTTAAAAAAAAAAAATTACGGAACATTCCGACGGAATTTCAAACAGATAATAGTCCGTCGAAAAATAGATATTACTGACGGAAATCACCCGTCGGCATTTCTTTCTAAAGTTCTGACGGATTGTTTTCTGGCGGATTTGTTGGTCGAAATTTACCGACGGAAATGCCGACGGAAAAGTCCATCGGTCAATACTGACCAAATTTTCAACAAAGCTTTCCAACGGTTTCAATCAGAAATTTTCGACCCATTTTTCG